>BSBK01001305.1:0-132500 GCA_027943335.1 Chamaecyparis obtusa
CTATATATAGATATATATATATATATATATATATATATATAGATATATATATATATATCTATATATATCTATCTATATATATATATATATATATATATATATATATATAATATATATATATATATATATATATATATATCTATATATAGATATATAGATATATATATAGATTATATATATCTATATATCTATATATAGATATATATATATATATCTATATAGATATATATATATATACCATACACCATTTTTCATCCTTTATGCAATTGAGTCTAATATTTTTATGACATTTCCTCTTCCGCATTGCTCACAGTACATTTCCCTCTTTTCTTTTGTTATAAAACTATCATAATTGTCTACCAAAGAGGCATATTATGTGATTATCTATGTGAAGTTCATGAGTTTGCTAGCTAATTAATAACCAATAGTCTAAAATCTAAATACAATAAATCATATAATGGTTATGGTTTACATGATGGTTAGTATCATGGTTAGAGTTAGGGTTTTGATCAAGGTTAGAGTTCAGGACTAGGGTTAGGAATATGTTTTATGGTTAATGATTATGATTATAGTTAGGATCATGGCTAGGGTTAAGGTTTACATTGAACTATTAGTGTAGTCATTAAGGTTAGGATCAAGGTTTATGATTACAATTTTTCATAGGTTAAGGTTTGTTTCATGGTTATAATTATGGTTAGAGGTAGGGTTTTGATTAGGGATAATATTTACAATATTATAGCATACACAATAAAACAAGTGGATAATAAAGAAAAGGCCCCTGCAAGCATGACACAATTTTTTACTATTTTATATTTCCATCAGTTGTATTTTGATTGCCATATTTTCCCTTTCCCCATTCGCAATATTTTTGTTTTCCTCATTAACATATTTTTATTTAGATATTTAAGTAAATTTATTAAATAATAAATAACATATAATGGTTAGAGTTTACTTGATGGTTAGTATTTGTTAGGAATAACAGTCCACAATACAGCTAAGAGGGGGGGGTGAATCAGTTGTATGAAAAATTATTAAACTTTAAACTTTGAATAGCAACAGTATCAAATCCAATGAACACAATGATTGCCAACACAATAACATAATATTTTGTTGTCGAGGAAATCCTATTAGAGGTAAAACCCCGGTGGGAATTAACACCCACTAATGATGTACTGAGAGTATAGTATCCTTGTTAGAAGATCTAGCCCTGTTAGGAGTTGATTAAAACATTATAGTACACAATCCTTGTTAGAGGATAGACCCTGTTAGAAGTCAAAAAAGAAGGGTGGGATCACTGCCCAAAGAAGGTAATGTCTACCTTCAGAACTCATTGTTCGCAACACAAGTGTATATGAAGAAATACATAATCTTTTGAACTGTCTAATAGCAACTATCTTTTATTGATCAGTTCCAATGAAGCATATAATTATCCTCTTCTCTACATCTAGCAGACACAAGCTCACAGCTTCCACAATTCTCCTTTTACATCACATACATTATCTCCATGTCTTTCCAAAAGAAAGGATCTTATATATATACCCTATTACATTCTACATGATCAGGTCGGCCAATTAGGCTTTCCTAATATACAAATAATTACATAACTCCTTGCTAAGATACACACGGTATCTAAAACAAGTATACGAAAACTACATTATAATAATTAAGGATCGACATCCTTAATTCACGTTCGCCATACATAATACACGCTGCATCTCTGAAGTCAGCTTCCAAATAGGTCTTCTCCAGAACACACACCATAGCTGACATCATCCTACTTTTTGTACCTTACGCAAACCATTGAACATTCTTTAGTACCCTTTATGTTATCCCTTAAGCTCACATACATTGAATCCTCATCTCCCATATGATATTCCCAAAACTTAGAGACTAACTCTATCAACTTCCATTGTCACTGACTAGTAACCAATCTTCACCAAATCTTCTATAACTCAGCCAAAATGCACTATTGCATCATGTGATCTTAGATATAAGATCACAACACCTTTCAGTACACACAACTGACTTCGCATGATCTGAAGCATCCGTACAATATTTGTACACTGTACTAACCATCTTGTTCTCTTTACAGAAACATATGTTGACATTAGTGACAAAACACAAATGACAACAACATCAATTCTAACATCACTCAACATAGTGATTAAACATATTAAATGCATCAACAATCTCCTCATTGTATTAGCAATATCCAACAATCTCCCCCTTTGGCATTGATGGAAACATATGAGAAAATCCATCGACCCAACAAGTATTCTCTCAGTACCTTTACCACATAATCTCTTTCCTCAATACATAGTCTCTTTCCTGTAGGATTTTCACATAGTCTCTTTCCCCCTTTGACAACAATGGAAAAGGGTGTCATCAGTCATCAACTGTCTTTCACAACTATCTTCAACGATCACTCCCCCTGAGGATTAGATCCCTACATCAAGTCCAGAATATGATAAGGCTTTGAAAACCTCTGGACTGATGCATCCTTGCATTATTTAATTCTGACTAGGAGGGGCCTGAACCCCAAGCATACCTATGAGATACTCAAAGGTATCTTTTGGAAATGACTTTGTAAAAATGTCTTCTATCTATTCCTTTGCGCTAATGTATTCCAATCTTATATCGTTCTCTACCACCTTATCTCTTAAGAAGTGATACTTGATAGAAATATGCTTAGTTTTAGAGTGCATCACATGATTCTTTGACATATTTATTGTACTAGTGTTATCACAATGAATAACCACTGGTTCATCAAAAGTTATTCCAATTTCTTTCAGCATTTGTTTCATCCAAACAATTTGAGTGTAGTTAATATTAGCAACAACATACTCTGATTTCGCAGTAGATTGAGCTATACAATCTTGCTTCTTAGTTAGCCATGAAACCAACTTTTTCCCAAGGAAAAATGCACCTCCACTAGTACTCTTCATGTCATCAATATTCCCTTCCCAATCAACACTAGTATAAGCATGAAGTTCAAAGTTATCATTTCTATCATACCATAAGCCATATTCAATTGTCCCTTTCAGATATCTAAATATCCTTTTCATAGCAGCTAGGTGTGTCTCTTTAGGTTCTGCCTGATATCTAGCCACAATTCCAACAACATTAGCAATATCTGGTCTGGTGTGAGTAAGATATTGTAATCCTTCAACCGTTGATCTGTACTTGGTATGAAAAATACACTTTATCTCATCATCATTTGTCATAGAACTTATCCAAGATTCATCTCTACAAGCTTCATATGTAGTCTTTGGTTCAACTTGAGAA
This sequence comes from Chamaecyparis obtusa, assembly GCA_027943335.1. Classification (NCBI taxonomy): domain Eukaryota; kingdom Viridiplantae; phylum Streptophyta; class Pinopsida; order Cupressales; family Cupressaceae; genus Chamaecyparis; species Chamaecyparis obtusa. The sequence goes on from BSBK01001305.1 coordinate 3,286, forward strand.
ATCAAACAAATTTCTTCTCTAGCCTTTGATCTAGTCATTACTCCTTAATTTGTATTACCAATAATTTATTTTTTGGGATGATTCATCTTTACATACCTCAGAGTCTTAGGAATCTCAGTATCCTCATTTGTATCATCATCACAAGTCTCATTTTCACATTCAGCCTCAACAAGTTCTTCTTCTTCAGTAGTGGCAGCCTCCTTGATTTCTGTATTCTAATTACAATCATACATTCTCTGTTGTATCTGAAACCTTTCATCTATCTTCACATTGTTACTTTCAATCATATTTCTTAATCTTAGATTAAAACATCTGTAAGTCTTGCTCTTAGTAGAATAACCAAAGAAAATTCCCTCATCACTTCTAGCATCAAATTTCCCTATCTCATCATCTCTCTTGATATAGCATTTACTACCAAATATTTTGAAATATTTTATAGTAGGAGTATGATCAAACCACAATTCATAAGGAGTCTTACTTGTACATTCTCTAATTTATATTCTATTCAATGTGTATACCATTGTCCCAACAACTTCTCTCCAATGCACATGAGGTATAATTCCTTCGAGCAACATTGTTCTAGCAGCATCTAGTATTGTTCTATTTCTTCGCTATGCTATCCCATTCTGCTGTGGAGTCCTAGGAGCAGATGTTTGTCTTTGTATTCCATGCTCTTCGCAGTATGAATTGAATAAATCTAAAGTAAACTCTCCACCTCTTTCTGACCTCAAACATTTTATCTTTAAGCTTGATTCATTTTCTACTTTTGCTTTGAATATCTTGAATTTATCAAATGCTTTTGATTTCTCTTTCAAGTAAGTGACCTACATCATTCTAGAAAAGTCATCTATAAAAAGTATAAAGTACCTTTCACCATAGTATGATCTTGTCCTTGTAGGTCCACATAAGTCTGTATGTATCAAATCCAACTTTCCTTTTGTTGTATATGATTTGCTTTTGTAACTACTTCAAGTCTGCTTTCCCATAACACATTCTCTGCATACAGTGTTAGATGGTTTCACAATCTTTGGTAGATCTCTTACTGCATTTGTCAACTTGCCTTCACAATGTTATCAAAATTAACATGACAAAATCTTTCGTGCCATAACCAATTGTCATCTACCTTCACAACAAAACAAGAAACTCCAGATGTATTTAACTCAAATGCATTACCTCTAGATTTAGTATCAGTTGCAATCAAGTTTCTCATCTTACCTTTGATAAAATATTTCCCATCAAAGAACTTTAATTGAAATCCCTTATCCATCAGTTGTCCAACACTCAATAAGTTATGCTTAAGTCCATCAACAAGCAATACATTGTCAGTATTAGTCTTTCCATCCAAAGTAATAGATTCTACTCCTATGATAGGTTTAGGAACATTGTCTCTGAATCTTACAACACCACCATCATACTTCACTAATTTGACAAACTTGTTTTTGTCTCCAGACATATGATGTGAGCAACCAATGTTTATAATCCATTCATATTTCTTATCAACATGAGATACTAAATTTTTTTCCTCATGCACTGGTTTTTCATCTTTAATAGCAATAAATCCAATCTCCTCATAATCTAAATCATCATCATCAGAAATACCTTCACTAGCATAATAACATTCCTTATCCTTTGAATACTTAGACTTGAAAAACTTAGGTTTGTGCTTAGGAACTCTTGTAGGACATCTAGATGCAAAGTGACCTATCTTATTGCATGAAAAACATTTCAAAGGTAACTTTCCTTCAAATTTACCCTTACCTTTTTTTTCTCTTCTAGCAATCAGTGCAACAAGTTCATCCATCTTTCTTTCCTCTGCTTGTATCTATTCCCATTCTTCAACATATTCACCGAGCTCTTCTTTTATGTTCTCACTATTGGTGCTTGGAAGTGCAGACATTATCTTCTTGTGTGTAGATGCTTTAAAAGCAGTTTCAACTTTAGGTACAAAATCTCCCATTTCTGCAGCTTCAAAGGTAGCTGGCTTTGCAATCGACACTTCTCTGCTAAAGTTTGGAGTCAAAGGTATAATCTCTTCTATAGCCTGAATTTTGGTCTTGTAAATAGGTGTCAATGATCTAAGAATATTCGAAATGACTTCTTCCTCTTCAAAGGTGCCTCCATAATTTCTGATTCTAATCAAAACCTCTGTAACTCTTTGTACATAAGCCCTGACACATTCATCATCCTTCATTTGTAGCTTCTCCATCCTAGTTTTCTAGTTCTGTAACTTTGCTCGCTTGGTAAACTAGTCTCCTTCATATAATGCTTCTAATCTTGTCCAAATCTTCTGTGTAGAATCCAAATCTTTTACCTCAGTAAATTCTCCTGCAGAGAGTACGCTGATCAGTGCTTCCCTTGCGACCATGTTGTATGAAAATATCTTCTTCTCATCATCAGTAGATTTTTCCATTTCATCCTCAGTCTTCATAGCCCCCCGATTCTTTGTAATCATCTAGTAGTCAATGCCCAAACATAGCAAATGAGTTCGCATCTTGTTCTTCCAACTGTCAAAGTTTTCAGGATCAAATTTCAGACTATCCTTCCTATAGAATGCCATCTCCAAGATTACCTCAAGCTATTAAGCTTTCTCTCTAAGGACCAATGGCTCTGACACCAATTGTTAAGAATAATAGTCCACAATACAATTGAGAGGGGGGGGGGGGGGGTGAATTAGTTGTATGACATATTATTAACTTTGAATAACAACAATATCAAATCCAATGAACACAATGAATGCCAACACAATAACACAATATTTTGTTGTCAAGGAAACCCTGTTAAAGGTAAAACCCCGGTGGGAATTAACACCCACTAATGATGTACAAAGAGTATAATATCCTTGTTAGAAGATCTAGTCTTGTTAGGAGCTGATTAAAACATTACAGTACATAGTCCTTGTTAGAGGACAGACCCTGTTAGGAGTCAAAAAAGAAGGGTGAGCTCACTGCCTAAAGAAGGTTATGTCCACCTTCAAAACTCACTGTTCGCAACACACGTGTATATGAAGAAATACACAATCTTTTGAACTGTCTGATAGCAACTGTCTTTGCTTGATCAGTTCCAATGAAGTATATAATTATCCTCTGCTCTACATCCAACAGACAAAAGCTTGCAGCTTCCACAATTCTCCTTTTACATCACATACATTCTCTCCATATCTTTCCAAAAGAAAGGATCATACATATATACCCTATTACATTCTACATGATTAGGTTGGCCAATTAGGCTTTCCTAATATACAAACAATTACATAACTCCTCGCTAAGATACACACGGTATCTAAAAAAAGTATACAACAATCACATTACAACAATTAAGGATTGACATCCTTAATTCAAGTTCGCCATCCATAATACATGCTACATCTTTGAAGTCGGCTTCCAAATAGGTCTTCTCTAGAACACATGCCACAACTGACGTCATCTTGCTTTTTGTACCTTGTGCAGACCATCGAACATTCTTTAGTACCCTTTCTATCATCCCTTAAGCTCGCATACATTGAATCCTCATCTCTTGTATGATATTCCCAAAACTCAGAGACTAACTCTGTCAACTTCCACTGTCACTGACCAGTAACCAATCTTCACCAAATCTTCTGTAACTCAACCAATATGCACTATTGCATCATGCGATCTTAGATATAAGATCACAACACCTTTCAGTACACACAACTGACTTCGCATGATCTGAAACATCTGTATAGTATCCGTACACTGTAGTAACCAACCTGTTCTCTTCACATAAACATATGTTGACATTAGTGACAAAACATGAATGACAACAACAACAATTCCAACATCACTCAACGTAGTGATTAAACATATTGAATGCATCAACAATCTCCCCATTGTATTAGCAATATCCACCAATATCATGGTTAGAGTTAGGGTTTTGATTAGCATTAGAGCTCAGGGTTAAGGTTAGGACTATATTTTAGGATTTAGGATTACGATTGTAGTTAGGATCATGCTTATTGTTAAGGTTTATGTCATAATTAGTGTTATCATTAGGGTTAGGATCAAGGTTTAGGTTTACACCATGGTTAGAGTTATCGTTGGGTTTAAAGTTTGGGTTATGATTTTGTTTAGGATTGGGGTTCAATGCTTGGGTTAGGGTTAGGGTTGCCAATAGGGTTTAGGGTGACAATTATGGTTAGGGTAAGGGGTCACATCATAGTTAGGGTTAGGATTTTCATTATAGATAGGGCTAAAGTTAAGATTGTACCTATCACTTCTCTATTCACTTCTATAATTCTGATAAGATTGTGTCGTAGTTATTTTGTACTTATCACTTCTCTATTCAAACCTATCTAGTGCAAACATCATTTACTAAATAGTTTGCCAACTGACCTTATTAGTTGCACAATTGTATAAAAAAAATAGACCAATTTATTTTCCCTAATTGACCTTAAATATCTCTTTGGCTTACCCATTACACCTTAAAGTACAATTGCTAGTACTATATTAATTAACATAAGAATTATAATAAAATGTTAAACTTGTTAACTAATAAATGCCAACAAATTATTTGTAAACTATTTTTTATTTTTTTTAAAACAAACAAACACGAAGATAAAGATTTGGAGATAGGCCTAATAAAAAGTAGTAAATAATAACAAGATAAAAGGAGAAATATAATCAATTGCAATAAAAATGTTCGAATCGCTTTAAACAGGGGAAACTGGGTAGTTACAGAGGTAAGGAGCGATAAATGTTCAAATTGTTTTCTGCGGGAAGAAGAAGTTTCAGAAATAGTGAGTGATGAAAGTTTCAAACTTTGGTAAGCCATGAATTCAAGACTGAAGCAGGTGGCAGCAGTAGTCAAGCTGTCTGCAAAATTTAGATACTCAGCATGGAGGTCAAATAAAACTTTGAGCGAGTTAAATACAGGAATGGGAGATGAGATTATTAACCCTCCACAAATATTATTACACAATGAGGATGAAGGCAAAGATAGTCTTGTGAGCATAAATGAAAGCTCTATGGTTGTGCACGAAACATGTAATACTTCCTGGAGTGAGCTGGCTGCAAAACTGAGAGCTGAGAGGATCAGTCGTCCACAAATAGCATTATCCAATGAGGATGATGACGAAAACAGTTTTGTGGGCATGAATGAAAGCTCTATGGCTGTGGACGAAACTTACATTTCTTCTTGGAGCGAGGAAACTGCAAAACTGAGGGCTGAGAAGACTAATCGCCCACAAATAATATTTTCCGATGATGATGAAGACGAAAACAGTTTTGTGGGCATGGATGAAAGCTCTATGGCTGTGGACGAAACTTACATTTCTTCTTGGAGCGAGGAAACTGCAAAACTGAGGGCTGAGAAGACTAATCGCTCACAAATAATATTTTCCGCTGATGATGAAGACGAAAACAATATTGTGAGCATGGATGAAAGTTCTATTGCAGTGGATCAAACCCATATTTTTTCTTCTTCTTCTTCTGTTCCTGAAAATTACTCAAAGTTTAAACGGCCGTCATCAGTGCTATGGACGGAGGTTAAGGTTAATGCTAACAGAGTGAGTTTAATTGGAAGCATATGCAATCAACTTAGGTTTAAATACACGGATTCGGGCCAAAGTCTTGTTTGGACTTCAATTGACATGCGGGATGAAAACTTTCGCCTTTCTGGCAGGTACGAGATGAATTCTTTAAATTTGGCCTTCGCTTTAGCACATTCAAGCTTCAGTAGATCTCGTCTTTTATTTTTATTTGAAAGGTCTGCTGCTATAGTTGACGAGTAATGTTAAGGGTTTTTCTTTATTAAATAGGTGATATCGCGCCATTTCCCTACACCGCCAAGGCCGTTTAGGGTTTAGGTCTGATATACATTCTCACGTGGAGTAAACTTGGGCCATATTGTTAAGCCTTAAAACAGGTTACCTTGAAATTTGACAAATTTCAGACTCATAAATACAACCCATTAGACTTGGGCGTGCCGAAATGTATCTATATCGTTGTTCGCCGAGTTTGTAGGCCCACTTACTTTAGTGTGGGGATTTGAAACTTGGTTATGCTCTGGAATTATCTCTCATTGTCATAATTCATTCCAGTGTTTCAAAATCACCCCCTGGACTGTTTAGGTTCATTTTTTTTGGCTGTTGATAAAACCTAATTTCCAGATTGCAATATCGTAAACCCGAGCTTAGACTTTTGTTAACGATCATTGTTTGGCATTGATTTGTTTTGCTGTGAATATTATCTTGCTTTCCCGCTTTTGGTTTTTGAAATTTTTGAACTTTCCAATTTCCGTGCACACATTTGTATTTTTCACTGAACCAGTGGAATGCTTTGACATGTGCTTTTTGGATAAAGAGACATGTCATAGAACATGATTTTTGTGTAGTTGATGGGATCAAAGTAGACAAACTCGCCGAGTTTTCCATCTCAGCGATAAACTCGGCCAACTAATCGCCATTTCAAACTGCTGAGTTTTTGGAAAAAACTCGCCAAAAAAACTCGCCCACGTGAGCAATATACAGCCGCAAGTTAAAAAAAACGGCAGTTCATTGTTTTATTTGGATTTTTGCTGTCTCATTGGCGACTAGGGAATAGTTGGATTGACTTTCCAAGCCATTTTAAGGCGTGTTCGAGTAGATTGAAGGCGGATTTGAGTGGATTGAAGGCCTCAAAGAAGAGAAACAAGTTAGTTCAAAAACGCATCAATGACTTTGTTTATGTGCAATACAATCTTAAGTTGCGCATGAAGAGGGCAACAGAAGAACCAGCTGGTCCAATTGATTTGGACGATATAGATCCTTACTTTGATTGGACGGCACAGGAGCAGCCTCCATTGTTTACAGAGGATGACATCACTGATTTGGAGAGGGAGGCTATGGAGGGGGAGGGGGGTGCATTTGGTTTCACATTGGATGACATTGAGGAGGAGGATGCGGAGGAGGATGAGGATTCAGACGAGGAGTCATTACCAGTGCTAGTGCCAGAGGTAGGAGATACATCAGGAGGGATACTGAGCGAGGAGGCACAGTCACGCTCAGTGCAGGCTTCTACTTCTAGGTCTAGGCCCACTACTGCTAGTTCCTCTCCCAGTCCCTTCTTTGGTCATAGACTTGGGAAGAGGAAGATGTAATTCAAATTGTAATTTGTAATGATGTATAACTTTACTATTTTGCTTCCAGATGTTGATGTTTGTAGCATTGGTCAGATAAATAATATTGACTATATGATTTATGAGAAATGATTTATTATATATATTCATATATATATATATATATCAATATATATAATAATTGATATTATTATATACATTGATATATATGTATATATAAAGTTAAGTTATAAATATTCTCATAATAAATAAATAGTTAAATTGATAAAATAATAATAATTATTATTATGTAAATATTAGATAAATTAATATAATACTCAAGATATATATATATATATGTGTGTGTATGTGTGTGTGTGTAATCATAATTGTCATTATATTAATTACATAATAATGAATAGACATGTCCCTTGAAGGGACATGTCTCTTCTTGGCTCATTCTTAATATAAATGCAAGAGATTGTTGCATTTGGAAAACACATACAATGAGATAGTGCTATTACATTTGCAATGATCTTAAACCTTAACATGGTATCAGAGCCAAGTTGCAAATGTAAGAGAGTAGTTTGTTAATGGTGAATGTGTGACTATTTCAGAAAATTACAGTCTCAGTACGAGGACCATATCTCACAAATGGACCGTTGGATTTTGCTAAATTTGAGATATGTTGGTGATAAACTAATTTAGAAGAATGTCACCGGAGCGATTGGAAAGAAAATGTCAGGTTCAAAAGTTATGATCGAATGTGTACAGGTCTATGCAGATTTCTGAACAAAGAGAGTTCTTTGATTAAAAGCTTCAAACACTTTTTATAGTACAAATAAGAAAATGATCATTACATTAATCAAGAGATGAGTATTCCATGTTGATTAATGTTCATTAATTTTTTTATGTAGTTATTAAATCATACTATAACATTGGGATAAAAAAATATTGTATGCTTTTATCATTAATATTTCTTTGAATTCGCTGTCAAGGACCTTGTATTCGCGGCTATGAATATATGGCAAAGTGTGATCACTGTCCTATAAATATAGATCCAGACCGCTCAATATATTGCAAGTCCAAATCACTTGTATCTATTAGATCGCTGCCTTGCATATGTTCAGATTGCTGCTTTGTATATTCAGATCACAGTCCAAATTGTGATTGCTTGAATGATTTACAATAATCAAATCCTCATATATATATGAGGTAGAATCTGAAATAATAAAACCTTGACACCATAATTTGGGCCCAGCCCATAATTAATTCAATTAATTAAAATAATAAATTATTTAATTCTTCAATTAAATAATTTAATCTCTAAATTATTTAATTCTCTAATTAAATAATAAATTATTTAATTCTCCAATTAAATAATTTAATCTCACAATATATTATTTAATTTTCCAATTAAATAATTACTTCACCCAATCTTCACAATTAAATATATTATTATTTAATTCTCCAATTAAATAATTAACTCATTATTTTAATTCTCCTAATTAAAATAATGTGAAGCTAGAATCCGATCTAGCTACCAAACATTAACAGGGCACACCTTAGGCAATGCTAATTTAAGTTTTTTGTTCAGCTTCTACTTCAGGCTGCCATGCAACTGATATTTTGATATATGTAAATGACTGAGATGGTTAATGATTAGTTTGACTACAGGTGTGACTCCAAGTGCATGCATGAGACTTCACCACCCTCCAGGAGGAGAGGGAGATTATCGTTGGGGAGAGGGGTGCAGACATAAGAAGAGGTCAAAATTGCCATTGACGCCAAAGTTCATGCCTTTTGAGATAAGTTGACCTAGATAGGGTTTGTTGTTTCGGTCTAGTGCCATGGACAATAGCTCTTAAATAGAGCTTATGGAATTGTAATTATTAGAACAAGATTTACATACCCTTTTGGGTTTGATCAATAAAGAAGTAAAATTTTGTTGTTTGAGTAATCATTATTTATTTTTTATTCTAATTGGAAATGTGATGTATAATGGATTTTAATTAGAACTTCTGATACATTTACAGGAGTTAGAAAACAAAAACAAAAACAGCATCAAACATGGAAAACACAAGGGGTAATTTTGAAGGGTTTGAACCCAGAGACACTCCAATGGCAAAATGAGATCAACTATTAAGTGTGATGAATGACACCTTGGTCTGACTCAGAAACCTCGAACATCAGGTCAGGAGTCAGAAAAGGACGAGGGGGGAGGACTAAGGAACCCATCATAGAGAAGCCTCATATAGACCTAAGTTTAGCCCACGAAGGGAACACTGAGTACCTTAGAAACTCGAATTCTTTCAGAGATCAGAGATTAGGTAGTGCAAGAATTATCCCAAGATATGAGAAAACTTAAACTCCCAAAGTTTGAAGGCTCGACGTTGAGAGACGTCGCCAAGTCTTGAATAACTGAAATGGAAATTTAAATTGAAATAAGGAACCACTGTAGAAGTACAAAGAACACTGAGAGGGGGGGGGGGTGAATTAGTATTCTTTGGCAAATTTTAATTTAGTTCGACTTTTAAAACAATGATTCAGAATTTCATATAGACTTAAGTTCTCAGTAGTAGAACAAAGAAACTAAGTGACACATCACAATGTAAAGCATAGAGTCCTCAAAAATAACACAATGATTTCATGAGTGGAAAACCCTCTTGGGGAATAAAAACCATTCGGAAATGCCTCACTGGCTTAATCTGCAAATTTATAGTTTACAAAAGCCTCATTGGCTGAATGCTTCTCATTGAATAAATATGTCTCACTGGCAATTTGTCAAAACAATTCACCGCAATATTCAAAGCAAAGATGACAAACTCGCAGAGTAATCGCTGAGTTGGAAAAATTCACCGAGTTTTCCAGCTCGGCAATTAACTCGGCCAACTAATCGCCAAATCCCAGGAGTTGAGTTTTTCAAAAAATTCCCAAAAACTCGCCCACGTGAGATATATATAGCCGCAACTTAAAAAAACGGCATTTTATTGTTTCATTTGGATTTTTGCCGTCTCATTGGCGACTAGGGAAGAGTTGGATTGACTTTCCAAGCCATTGTAAGACGTATTCGAGTAGATTGAAGGCGGATTTGAGTGGATTGAAGGCGGATTTCAACCGTTTTTTGAAGAAAAAACACATTTCCTGGTAGGGTTGCTGAGATTGTTTTTATTTCTTTTCAAACATTCTATTTTGTTTTTGTTGAATCTAAATGAATGTAAAATCATTTCTAAGTAGTTAGAAATGATTTTGAATCATTAAAACAAGATTCAACACTGTTTTGGACAAATTTTTAAGAAAATAATGAATCTATCAATGTTTTTTTTGAAGAACATCTTTTTCAAAAAAAATATCAAACCCTACCAGTTTGTTTTTGTTTTTTTTCAACTTTGAATGATGTCTAAAAAGATTGAAACTAATTTAGATAGTTTCTAACTTTCTATTTTCTAACTTTGTTTATTTTATTTTCTAAAATATTTATTAATTTATTTTATGTTTTGAATTTCTATGTGTAGGGCAGCAATTAACCATTAAATCAGCATGGCAGATTTAGGAGAAGTGTGGCCACTAACACCATGCCCTTCTGGATTTATAGGCACCCGGCCTACAAATGCTAGAGATAAAGCATGGAGGTATGCCTATGAAGCACCTAATGAGCCCGGAAAAGTAATTTGCATAAGGTGTGAGAAAGTAATTTCTGGAGGCATAAACCGCCTCAAATACCATCTTGCAGGCATTGGCAAGCATGATACAAATCCATGCAAAAAAAATACAAAGGAGATAAAAAAATTTGTTAATGCCTTACTTGCAGTTGGGGAAGAGAAAAAATTACAAAGGGAGAGGGAAAAATTAGTTGTGAGGGCAGCCATAGCTGAAACTCAAGGTGTTCCTATAGACATTGAGGAAGAAGAAGCACTTGAGAGCATAGTGGGCTCTCTTCGTGGCCCATGCATCTGCAAAAATAGGGCCTCTTTTACCGCTTCTGCTTCCTCTAGTAGAGTGCCACTAGCACCATCAACATCAGGGATAGACAATTTTTTTGTGCACAGGAATACACCTGGTGCACAACCATCATTAGAGGCCACTGGATGGAACAAGGAGGCACATGACAAAACTGATATTGCATGTGCTGATTTTTGGTTTTTCAACAATATCCCATGGAGTGTGATTGAGAGCCCCTATTGGCTCAATTTGCTGGTCGCAATGACAGTTTCAGGAAAAGGGTACAAGACCCCTTCTCACAGGGATTTGAGTGGGAAGTAATTAAATAATCGGAATCTACTTGGTTTCATTTTGAAATTTTAATTGTTATTTCTTGTTTATTAAATCAAAATTGAGTACTAAGACTTGATTTGACTTTGATTTTATAGGTTGCTTCTAAATACTGTTGATAGGGCAAAACTAGTGGTGGATGAGCAAAAAAAAGAGTGGAGTAAGTATGGCTGCACCATTCTTTCTGATGGGTGGACAGATGGAAAAAACCGAACCATCATTAATTTTTTGGTTGCTTGTAAGGATGATGTTGTATTTTTGAAATCGGTTGATGCCTCCAACAAAGTAAAAAATGCACAAACTTTGGCTTTAATGTTGGAGAATGTTGTCATGGAGGTGGGAGTAGAGAATGTGGTGCAAATCATCACAGATAATGCAGCAGCAGGTAATTTTAAATTTTAATATTTATGTTGCTACTTGCATATGATATATAATTTAGTTTTTAGGTAAAATATGGAAATTGGAAACTAATTATTGCATTGATACTAATATGCCAGGTAGAATCCTCCAAGACAAGCACCCCACTCTTTTTTGGACACCTTGCGCAACACATGTCCTTGAACTTCTTTTGGAGGACATAGGAAAACTTGATTGGGTGACTCCAATTGTGGAAGATGCAAGGCGGATAACAAAGTATATCTACAATCACCCTTGGGTTCTAAATTTGATGAGACAATTCAGCAAAGGGAAAGATTTGGTGAGACCCGTAGCCACAAGATTTGCAACGGTTTTCTTGACATTGCAAAGTATTCTTGAGGGCTTGAATTCTTTGAAACAAATGTTTGTGAGTCCACCATGGATTCAATCACCTTATTCAAAGAAGCTTGAAGGACAATTTGTTGCGAGGATTGTCTTTGATCAACCTTTTTGGGCAAAGGCTAAAGAGATTGTGGAGGTAACTTTAAGAATCAAAACTTTAATTTTTAATTATTCTTGATTCAAATCTATCATTATTAATTAATCTTGTTGTAAACTAATTTTTATTTTTAAAATTTCAATTGTAGGTATTTGAGCCTTTGGTGAGAGTTCTGTGCATGGTTGATGGGGACCAAACCCCAATGGGGTCTCTGTATGAGGCCATGGATAGGGCCAAAGAGTCTATCAAAAATCACTACAAGGGGGATAGACTCAGTTATGACCCCATTTGGGAGATTGTTGATAGGAGGTGGAACAATCAGATCCACCAACCCATTCATGCAGCAGGATACTTTCTGAACCCTCATTTGAGGTACGATTATTGAGATTCTTCTTCAAATTTTACTAAGACTTGATTTCACTTTGTTTTTGTAGGTTGTGTACTAAGACATGGTTTCACTTTGTTTTTGTTTTAGATGTGATGATTCCTTTTCAGATCCTAATGGCGAGGTCATGGAGGGCCTCTCTACATGCATTTAGAGGATGATACCTGATGTTGTTGAGAGAGACCATGTTGTGACCGAACAACAAATGTATGTGGAATCAAAGGGTAAATTATTCTCTTCAGAGTTGGCAAAGAGAGCAAGAGGCACTCAAACCCCAGGTAAAAGTAGAAGATTTGCAATTTTGCCATTTGATAAATTATGTTTTGCTTCTCTTTTCTTTCTAACTTCTCAATATTTTAATTTGCAGAGGCTTGGTGGCAAAGCTGGGGTGGGAATACTCCACATCTAAAGAAATTCGCTCTCAGAATCTTATGTCAGCCGTGTAACTCATCCCATTGTGAGCGCAATTGGAGCTTATTTGAGTCCATCCACACAAAGAAGAAAAACAAGTTAGCTCAAAAACGCCTCAATGACTAAGTTACCGATTCGGGTTCGGGGACGGATTCGGGTACGAGAACCTGGTTCGTGGATTCGTGGATTTTTTTTTCCCCTATTTTGGGTTCGTGGGGGATACGTGTATATATATATATATATATATATATATATATATATATATATATACATATATACATACATACAAGAAAATAAGAGAAATATACATAATTTCAGAATTTCTAAATCATTTCAATGCTTCATACTATGAATCTAGCCTCATTCATTGATCAATGCTCATAAACATATGTCATACTCATAAACAAATTAAATACTTGATCATCCATTCACATTGCCATAAAACGAAAATGTAGGTAGCATACTATAGTTCAATAAAGACTAAAGTTTGAAACATGAAATCAGAAATATAGTTCAATGTTCATTGTTCATCAATCATCAAATGGATTGTTAAAATAATCAGTATCAACGGGGTCTTCAGCGGCTGCGAGTGTAAGATCAACACCATCAGTAGAGCCCAAATCGGTTCCACTAGCACTACTGGGTACCATGTCATCTACATTTTCATCATCCACATCAAGCAATGTGGCTCGAGCAAGATCCTGAATGGTCATCTCCAAGTCAGCAGACTCGGGTGCTACATCCCATAGCATCTCTGGGCCTTTCTTGTATCTCGGATCTTTCCGTGACAAAAGGTGCAAATTGTTGTGTATGTAAACCAAGTCCTTTGCTTTTTTTGCCGCCAACCGGTTGCGCTTTACAGAGTGGATAAAGGAGTAAGTACTCCAATTCCGCTCAGCAGCAGAAGAGCTTGCAACCTACAATAACAAATAGTATAAAGTTTAAACTATAAATACAAGATAAATTAAAATAATAAATTCAAGAGTGTTAGTGGCCCAAAAAAAGAAAAAGAAATCTGAAATATTAAAAACTTACTTGTGACAATATTTTAATTGCAAGGGGTTGGAGGTATTTGAATTCTTGCCCATGGAGGTACCACCATTTGATTGCATTTATTCTACCCCTGTCTTCTTCAGCAATCTCATCAAGCTCTTGTCCTGAGACGAATGACCCAAATTCACTTCTAACATGTGCCCCCAATTCTGGATCACAGAACATTTTACCCAAGGCCTTCTTACACCCATTGGATACCTCAGCATCTCTAAATGGTGCCACTCTCCCTGGAATAGAAAGTACTTCTGAGCTATAATATCTAGGAGATAGGGCATATGCAAGTAGGTGCAAGGATGTAGTCATCTTGTTCCACCGATGGTGCACAATTGATTCAATCTTTTTGTAGAAGATGTCATCAGGATCATTCTCTTTCCTTTGTATGACCTGGGATATCAAATGGTGTTCATGTAAGTTATCTTTATGTAAATTTAAAATTACTAAATTATGAACTTATGTAAATTTAATGTTTATAAACTTGTGAGTTGTAACTTACCATTTTCATTTTCTCCAGCATGGTGTCCATGCCATCATAGACATCCCCCAAGCAAGGCTCATCGGTGTCAGCAAACCGAAGCATAGACATGACAGGTTCGGTGAATTCCAATAAATAATCCACAAGAGCCCAATAATCATCATCGAGTATTGTAGCCTTCACCTTTTGAGCCCTCTCTGTATTGGATTGCTTCCAAATACTCCATTGGTTGCTAATAACCATTTGACACAATGCTTCCTTGACCCTCACAAGTCGTCGAAGCACGATTATGTGGGATGCAAATCGGGTTTCAGCCACCTAAACACATGTCAATAGTGAGTTAATAACACATTTAAAATATGTAAAACATGAAATAAAACTCTAAATGATAAATGAAACTAAATAAATTAAAGTTTAAATTTACCTTCAATAATTCCAAGTGTGAGAAACTTCTGAAAATTGCTTGTGACATATGGTGATTTGTCACAAACATTTGAATCTCCTCAGCCTCATCATATATTGTTTTCACCCATTCTATTTGGGTGCCAATTGCTTTCAGAATGGGATTGAGGGAGTGGACGGTGGATGGTGTCCAGAAGATGTGATCATATCTAGCCTCTATCAAAAGACCAGCAGCCCTGCAATTTTTTGCATTGTCCGTAATTACTTGGACAACATTGTCACTACCCACTAACTCTATGCCATCAATGAGAATTTGAGCAATAAACTCTGCATCTTTTTTTTCCCCTCCACAGTCAACTGCCTTCAAAAACATTGCACCCTTGGGGGATACATCAATTACATTGATTAGAGGACGGTTTTTGCAATCTTTCCAGCCATCAGAAACAATAGATACACCCATTTGAACCCAGGAATCTCTTATTGGTTTTAATCGGTTATCTACATTTCTCCTCTCATTATTCAATAAGGTGGTGCGCAACTTTTCATATCCAGGGCATTGGTATCCGGAAGGTGCTGCATTAACTGCTTGAACCATCTCCCTCCAATAGGGTGATCTCACTAAGTTGAATGAAAGACCATTCCCAAAGAGGCAACGTCCCATTTTTTCATCAGCAATATCCCTTAACTCATTTTGAAATGCCCTGTCTAATGGGCCTCTCTTGCGGGGGGTGATTTCTGGTTGATTCACATCTTCATCTTCTGAAGAAGGCATAGGCAGGAAGGGATGTCTAGAGGTTGTTTGAGTGGGTGGTGATGTTGTTTGTTGTATCCCGGTATTGCCACCTTGTTTCCCTTTTGCACATAGTTTGTCTGCATCTGCTTGTTCTTTCCTTAGTGCAGCTATTTGTCTAGGTGGTAACCCCTTCTTGTCTTTTCCCACACACATATTGATCCCCTTACCTAAAGGGCCTAAAAAATGAAGTTTTACTCGATAGTAGGAGCTCCTATATTGTGTATTGCAAAAATTACATGTCCAAACAAACCCCCCACCTCCAGGACATTGAGCAGCTCTACTAGTGTATTTCCACAAAGGAGATTGTTTATCAATTTTGAAGGTTTGAGACCCCTCAGCCCTTGAGCCTTGACTACTCATTGCTGATTTTGATAGATGCAATCTATAATAAAATGGAAAAAAAACATAGTTAAAACTTCTACAAAAACATGAAAGTTTGGAAAAAAAATTTAAAAACAATCCAAATGCTTACTTGAAACTTCTACAAAATCAATCTCAAATGCATACCTTAAACACTTGAATGAGTTAAATCTCTTTTGTGGATCCTATCTAGCACTCCACAGCTGAAACTCTTCACCTCTCTTCAAGCTTGCAAAATGGGAGAGCAAAACACAACAACAAAATGAAAGAGCAAAGTGAGTGCAAATGGGGTTTGGAAGCAAGTATAAGGGACGGATTAGGGTTCCCAATTGAAAAAATAATAAAAAAATGTTATTTTTTAAAATTTTGACCCCACCAAAGACCCATAGCTCTGCGGGTCCGTCCGGGTCCGCGCTGGGTCCTTGCGTGGTCCGCTCGGATCCGCTCGGATTCGAGCTGGGTCCGGACAGGGTTCGGAATTGGCCTTGTGGGTCCGGTTGGGTCCGTGATACCACGAACCCGACCGGACCCACAGGGCCAATTCCGGACCCTGTCCTGACCCAGCTCGGACTCGCACGCGGATCCGGATCCGGTGCGCACCCGGACCCGGTCCGAGCCTCCAAGGTGCGGACCCTGCAACTAAGCAGTCAATGACCTTGTCTATGTGCAATATAATCTTAAGTTGCGCATGAAGAGGGCAACAGAAGAACCAGTTGGTCCAATTGATTTGGACGATATAGATCCTTACTCTGATTGGACAGCACAGGAGCAGCCTCCATTGTTTACAGAGGATGACATCGCTGATTTGGAGAGGCAGGCTATGGAGGGGGAGGGGGGTGCATTTGGTTTCACATTGGATGACATTGAGGAGGAGGATGCGGAGGAGGATGAGGATTTAGACGAGGAGTCATTACCAGTGCTAGTGCCAGAGGTAGGATATACATCAGGAGGGATACCGAGCGAGGAGGCACAGTTACGCTCAGTGCAGGCTTCTACTTCTAGGACTAGGCCCACTACTTCTAGTTCCTCTCCCAGTCCCTTCTTTGGTCATAGACTTGGGAAGAGGAAGATGTAATTCAAATTGTAATTTGTAATGATGTATAACTTTACTATTTTGCTTCCAGTCATCAACATTCCACATGAGAATGCGATTTTGTACCCACTATGCATTTATATATATCTAAACTTAGCTTGTTTCTTTTGTTTTTTCATTAATTAACTCATTGGATGCATCTTCTCATAGAATTTTGAAAAAAAAATGCATTTTTAATTAAATATTTTATGCTATTTTTAAGTTGCCGAGTTTTTTGCCAAGTTTTTCCAAAAACTGGCCGAGTTTTCCCGAATAATCTTTTCCAAGGCTTGGTGAGTTTTGGGCGAGTGAGAGTTTGCCATCTTTGATTCAAAGTATATAAAAACAGAGTTTCTTCTCTGTCATTACATAACATAATAACATTTCCAGAATATCTCATTACTTGAGATTTCAGGAACAAAAATGAATATGTAACTCTACACAAGTCTCTGTTCAAACAACATGAACATATCATGCATAGGATACAAAGCTATACACAACATGCCCAAATTGCATTAGCAGAGTTGTGCATATTTAAACCCTTCAAAATTTTTATTCTTAAATAAAACCTTGAACTATTTCCTTTACACAAGAACTATATTAAAAACCTTTTCACAGATCTAAAACATATATTGCAATTTTTACATTCTCTCTGTGTTCACACTTCTCTGCAAAATCTATATGTATGTCTCTCTATTTAAAATGACTAAGTCCCTTCATAATACAGACATATTTTTACAACATACACTGCGAAGTTAAATCTCAAAGCAATTTTACCAATTGTCATGTTATTTTGAGAAGAAAGGCCAATGGACAAGATCATAACCAATCACTCTTTTTACCAAACAAAATCTGCATTGATTACCATTAATCAAAACTGAAAGAAGTTGAATGATATTACCTGATAATTGTCAATCTGTTCGAAGAGAAGAACCAAACAATGCAATTGCTCCAATTTCCAAACAATCACCACATTTTTCTGCAACTACCACAGTCTTGCAATCTCCAGCTCAAAGAACCACCAACAAACATTCACATAGAACTGTCTCTGTTGTGCCCTAAGCTCATGTCGGTTAGGGTTTGTGAAAGGATGCTTTTGACACAAAAAAAAACTGTTTTATAAATCACCTAATCGAAGATGTAATCCCACATCAAAAGTCAAGATGACTTTTGATGGGATGTATTTCCCATTCAAAATAATCTAATAGAAAGTCCCCCATGATTAAACTCAAACCAAAACAATAGTGTATGCCGACCACTTTACAAAGAAGTCCCTGTGGATAATAATGCCATTGAATCAACCAATAATGTGTGTCATGATGTTGACCACTTCTACAAAGGAGACACCATGTGCAATGATAGCATTCCCAATGTTAAGAACAAAGATTACTATAGTGATGTTGACCTGTGAACATCCATAATGATAATGTCTTTTGACATTAATAATGTTTTCAAACATAATCTTTTAAGCTCAAAATGCCTACCATTGAAGTATGCCATGGGATTGCTATATACTAGCAATTAGTGTTGCATAGAAATAGGAGTGGTATTGCCATGAATTGCCACAGTACCATTTCAAATGTTACTGTAATGGTGATTGAATAAGCCAACCAAGCTATCACTGTAACAAACCATTCTGTCAACTGTCATATAACTGATAATGCCATCTAGATGCAGATTCAATCCAAGTGAATCATGATCTTGTAATGATACCTTATTACAGGATACAAACTGATCTTGTATATATCAAAAACTCAATGTCTCATGTATTATGTGAATTATAAGATCTTAATGGCTTATCAATGGACTCGTTGATAGGACATTAAGCCCCTTATCACTGACACAATGCATTGGGCATTGAATTCTAATTAGATCAAGTATCAATATGTAGCAACTGATAAGATAACAAAGCAATACCATAAGCCACATGATTAGAATAGAGCACAATATGTAAAACATGTATTCACTGTCAAGAACCAGTGCAAATAATCATCTTTGAGAATATGCTATGATTGATAAAATGTAATATCCTGTGAATCAAATGACCATAATTGAGAATATTCCATCAACCTGTATAATGCACTGTCATACATATGATCACTGAAGCCGAATCAAATGCACTGTCATACTGAAACCAAACATATCAACTGAATACCATATCAACCATATCAAGTGATACCATATTGACTGAATACCTGTATCAACTGAATACCATATCAACCATATCAAGTGATACCATATTGACTGAATACCTGTATCAACTACCTTTGTGTGTCTTTGACATCAAGGACAACAACCGAGGGCAACAAACTCCCACTTTGGCTTTGATGGCAAAACACCAAAGCACTCTCCCCCTTTTTGCATCAAGAGACAAAGGGCTGCACAAAAGTAGATGGATCAATGTACCAGAGAAAGAAGTGAAACATAAGTACAACAGAGTAGTATGGGTATAAACATCAAGTAATGCTGAAACAGAAAAATCCAGTAGCAGTCACTATATATGCACCAAACTGTGCAAGATTCTTGTAAAGATACATGTCCAGCAGATAGATTAGATAGAGCAGTGACCAAGAAATGTTAGAAACCAAATGTAGTAGATATATATAAAGACTATAACAATCAATATATGGTTGCCAATGACCTATAACCACAAGCATGGTATATATCAGCAAAGATGATAGAAGAATGATTCTATTATCCATCATGAAGGGCAACAACTACAGAATCACAGATTGCTTCAACACAAAGTAAGTTATCAAGATAATAGCAGAAATAATGAGCATGAAGAGCTATCATTTTTGTGTCTATAATGACACAAGCACATCATAAGCAATCAGAACCTGTAATCGAGCCAGGTGTAAAACACAATTCCATTTCAACATCTGTTTGAAATGATTAATGAACAATCTGAACCAAAAATCAGGGATGAAACATAAGCATGAAAACTTTCCTTGAAGTGCTGCACTAATCTGTTTTAGGAAAGAGAACTAAGAGAAAGGACACCAAGCCTTTCCCTTAGGGTCTGAAAAGCTGCTTTGGGCATTGACTTAGTAAAAATGTTAGCCACTTGTTCAGTAGAAGCCACATAATCCAGAATCACATCATTAGTCAGTACCATTTCCCAAAGAAAATGATATTTGATGTCTATGTGTTTAGTACGAGAATGCATGATAGGATTCTTTGAAATATTAATAGTACTAGTATTGTCACATAGTATATGCACTGGTTTAGAAATATTAATTTAATGTCTTTTGAAGTTTGAATCATCCAAAGTACCTGTGTGCAGCAAGTAGCAGCTGCAAATTTTGTCTCAGCAGTGGATAGGGACACAAATCTTGCTTTTCACTGTGCCAAGCCACCAATCTGCCTCCTAGGAAGAATGCACCACCAGAAGTGCTTTTCTTGTCATCTATACAGCCTCCCCAATCAGCATTAGTATAGGCAATCAAATTGAAATCATTGTGTCTAGGATACCACAAGCCAAAACCAATTGTACCAGAAATATATTTCAGGATTCTTTTGACGACCGCTAAATGAGATTGTTTTGGTGAAGATTGAAACCTTGATACCAAACACACAGTTCATTATATTAGATCTAGTTGTTGTCAAGTACAACAAACTGCCAATCATGGACTTGTACATTGTATGGTCCACATTAGGCTGATCAACTTCTTGCATAAGTTTGCAACTTGTCTCTATAGGAGTGCCAACAGGTTTACAGTCAGTCATTTGGATCCTTGTTAACATTTCTTTTGCATATTTTGTTTGAGATATAAAGATTCCCTTTTCAAACTGATTGACTTGTAAACCCAAAAAGAATGGAAGTTCACCCAATATTGGCATTTCAAACTGAGATTTCATAATGTTGGGAAACTCAGAACATAAATCAGAATCATCACTGTCAAATGTGATATCATCTACATAGACAACAACAACTAGTATGTTATTAGTTATTACCTTTTGTTTTGAAGTATAAGTTGCTGTCTACTGCACCTTTTGTGAAACTTTGTTCATGCAAATGTTTATCAAGTTTGGAGTACTAGGCTCTTGGGGCTTGTTTCAAGCCATACAAAGCCTTTCTTAACCTGTAAATATGATCTTTACCTGCACACTGAAAACCTTCAGGCTGTTCCGTATAGACCTCTTCCTCAAGATCACCATTTAAGAAGGCTGTTTTTACATCCATTTGAAAAACTTTAAAGTTCTAACAAACAAAAAAAGTTAAGAAGATTCTTATTACCTCAAGTTTGGCAACAGGTGCAAAGGTTTCATCAAAGTCTCTTCCCTCAATCTGAGAGTAACCCTTGCAAACAAGTCTGGCCTTGTTTCTGAATATATTCCCTTTATCATCTAGTTTATTTCTGAAGACCCATTTAACACCTCTTATATTTTTTATTATTTTTATTCTTAGGCCTAGGGACAAGTTCCCAAGTTTTATTTTTCTCTATTTGGTCTAATTCCTCTTGCATTTCCTTAACCCAAAGTTCAGCTTTACTTGCTTCTAGGTAAGTTTTTGGTTCAAGTTTGGAAATCAAACACAAATGAACTTGTTCACTTACACTGAAAAGTTTTCTTCTGCTTTGGATTCTAGCAGTTTTATACCCAATAATTTGGTCCTGAGGATGATTCTTTTGCAAAAGTTTTGAAGACATCTTAGGTACTGATTTCTTAGGTTTTTCAGATTTGTCTTCTGAATCCTCTTCTTCTTTTTATTTTCCTTAAGTTTTTAGATGGTTGAATCTCTTCACTATCTTCTTTCTGTTGTTCTTGCGATTGTAATGACTCATCCACTTTTACATTAGCACTTTCAACTATTTTTCTTAGCCTTTTATTAAAGCATTTATAAGCTTTACTATGAGTGGAATAGCCTAGAAAAATACCTTCACACAACGAGATTCAAAACTACCTAAGCTATCATCATCTCTTTTTATAAAACACTTACTGCCAAAGATTCTAAAGTAGCCAATATTAGTAGGTCTAACATACCATAGTTCATAAGGAGTGAACTTAGTATTTACTCTGAATTGTACTCTGTTCAAAATATAGATTGGAATATGAACTGCTTCTTTCCAGTATACATTTGGTAGATTTGCATCTTGTAGCATTGTTCTTGCCATTTCTTTAACTGTTCTATTTTTCCTTTCTGCAACACCGTTTTGTTGTGGTGTTCTAGAGGCTGAATATTGCCTCTTTGTTGACCATGCCTGACCAACTCATTTTTTTAAAGCTTCTAAGCACCTTAATGCACTCCTACCTAAAAAATCATGAAAGAAATTAATTTTTGAATTCCATGAAAGCTGTTGTAAAATCATTTTGCATACATAGTCCTTACCTCTTCTTGCTCGATATGGCCAATTTTCATGATCAAACTCCAGCTCAAAGTTATAAGATTTCCCATATGAGTTTCAAAGGTTAGTGGTGGACTTCAAAATTTGTGTTGAACCATTGAACTTGAACCTTTTCGAAAGTTCAATGGGTTCAACAGGTTTGTTGGTTCAATAGGTTCAAGGTTTGTACAACACCCCAACCCAATGGATAGAAGATCATCAAGCCTATAAGAGGTGGATAGAAGTTGTTGTATTGTCAACTCTCTGACTCTATATCAGCCCAATAAAGAAATGCAAAACTATCTTTAGGTTGCCACGTTATAAAAGCAATTGATAAAATTGGAGCACGTTTTGATTGAGGATCAAATTTGAAGTATGCAAAAGTATATGCCACCGCCAGGGCCAACGAAAAGATCATAATTCTCCCAAAATCTTTAACACCGAGAGTTTTGACAAATTTGGCAAAAGCAACCCACCCCATTCAAAATCGCAAAAGCAAATCATGACAAAGTTATCATCGAGTGTATTAAAAGGGAAAGTGAACACTTGCAAAAGAGCCAGACTTTACTCCTTGGAAATCAAGGTTCCAAATTCCTCTAACTTGCAGATAATGTTCATTATGAGGCGATATATCAGTTTTGAAGTTCTTAATATCCTCTACATTGTTTGATTCTAATACCATGTGTAAATGAGGTGCATTCAGATGGAGCTCCCAACTTTTGAAACATTGAAGGCAAATGTTCAGAAGAGGCATGAAATTATTGGGCAAAGATCAAATTAAAAGCCGATGGTATATAAAAGGTGGAATCACAGGCACACCATTTAGAGTTTGTAGTAGACTATGTCTTTTTAGTATCCACGAACATATTGTAAACCTTTCATGCTATGAAGCATTGGCTATAAATGCTGGCAAGCCTCCATTGACATTCAAACAAATCAAGGACAACCACTATAGATATAATGAAGCTTTATCATCAATAGCCCAAAATCACGAATCAAAAAATGATATCGAATATATTACAATGAGTTAGGCATGAAAATTAGAAGGATCGGGTCGATGCCATCCTCCATATATGTTTTGCAAAGCTTGCAGTTGAAGAGGAGCAGAGCAGATTAATATTAAAGCTATCGGACCCGACCACCACTATGAAGAGCCATTTTGAAATGTCTGGAGTCCATTGTATAATTGGGAGGTCGAGCCTATCCCAAATGCCCGAACAAAAATCATGTGGTTCTAGAATCATGTTTATGGCCGACTTGCTAATGATGTATATTATCGGGCCACTTAGGAGATTCGAAAGTTTTGACTTTGCCCGACCCCTCGATTTGATACAGCTGTATTGAAATGGGAACCACAATCTTGTCTAATGTTTTTTAAGGTATGGCTTCGCATCGAATGGGCCATCTGCTATTGTGACAGGCTACGTTACCACATTCGCTTCCCAGACATGGAAGTTGGAATTCTGTTCGTACCAAATTCGAATTTGATTCATATTCATTGTAAAGTTGTTGACAGACTGAGGAATTCGGTCTAAATTCGCCAAATCGGACCCTGCTTGAATTTTCAACGAATTCCATAGACTTTCTCCCATTCTCCGCGAGCTCGGATAGAATTTGTGCGAATGAGGAACGAATTCGCATGCCACTTTAGTTTTTTGACTTTTCAAAAGGTTTTTTTTGACTTTTTAAGTCTATTCGACCTTTTTAAACCTAAAACGGCATATGTACAAAGTTTTTTACATTGAATATTTCATTTGTGAAGGCTACGTGAGTTTTTTGAAGGCAACGTGAGTTTTGTTCTTGGTGTTTGTCTCAACTCTCAAACCAGCATTTTACTCTCACACAGACCAAACAGAGTGGCACAAAAATTGCTTTACTATTAGCGTAGTGGTGTATGAACTTATTTGCTGCTGCATATTTATAAAAATAAAAATAAAAAAATCTTGTACGGACGAACCCAAAACAAATTCGAACCCAACCCCCAAATTTTTTGGATGAATTACGAACCCGAATCTCGAACCTGCATCCGTACCGGGATCCAAACCGGCAACTTAGGTGATAGGAATCGATTGCGTCATTGGAGCAGAAGACATTGTTGGCAAATAATGCAGCTATATCATCTCGACATGGAGACATTGTGTTGGGGCTTTTTGTAGCACAACAAGCTCTATGGCAGGTTTCCAGAACCTGATCTACTCGCATGGAGGATTCATAGAATGTATTGAAAAGGCCATCTTGTTCATAAAATTTGGGTGCTTGATAGGAGATACCTAGCTCCTCTGAATCTCTTTTCAAAGGATCTGAAATCCCCAACAACTTAGAGTCGTGTCCATCTTTATCAATTTCCTTGTGCATATCGAATCAGGTAATTAGAATGGCCAAGAATTAAATGAGAAGACACTTCAAAGGTCTTCTCTATGAATCGGCAATGATTATCTCAGATCCTTCAAACATTGCTGTCATTGACCCGCTTTAGAAGCACACATTTATTATATAGAAACAAGCTCATGAATGAATCTGCAAGGGTCGACTTGTGGGTAATATATACATTATTGAATGGTGTGTACAGTTCTTAAATCAACCAAGATACCCGACTCCATGCATCAGAGAGAAGAAGCTGCTAGGAGGTAATTTGAGAATGTTTGAAAATCCATGCCCGAGTCACTTTTGTGTGTTTTGTATATTGATAAAGTAGTGACATATGTATCATATGGGACTTTGATGCCTTATTCATTCCAAGAAAATACAATTGGCTGGCTATAAACCGTGATCAACTACTTCTGCTAGTATTTCTCTTTCCTGTTTCGAAGGTGACTAAATCACCATGGTCGGGCCTAGTACAAATGGGCACGCTCTTACCACCCAAAACAGGGGAACTATCGGTGCTAAGTTCTGTGAAAGTTTTGAATATTTTGAGTCTGAATTTTCATTTTCTTGGGAGGAAGGATAGTTTTTAAAAGAGGCAATTGTAAATGCTATTCTTGATTGGACTTCTGGCATTAATGTTTGTCCCTTCCACGATTCAGAAAGGGGAATTCATAATGAGCATTCTCTTGCTTATTAGAGCTGAGTTGGTCCTGTGGGTAGTGATGGAGCCCTTAATTTTTTGCAAAATATTAGGGCATCCGTTTATGATGTTGGAGACTTGAAAAGGGGATAACCATTAATGTCAAAGATCAATAGAAAATCTAGTAAAAATAGATAAGACAATGTGAATTAGTAGTTGCGGCTCTTTGTCATGCAGCTGCAGATCGACCTCTTCCAAAGAATTTGGCTCAGGAACCCACTGTGATGAAGGATTCAAGTTTGGCTATATTGTCAGTGGATGAACCATCACAAGCTTCTTAGCATATGGAAGTAGTCTTTCTCAACAGTCATCAGTTCTTCAAATAGTTTACAGATTTGGAGTCTGCCATGAAATCAGAGACAGAAGAGAAATATTGTCATTATGTGAACACATTGACACAACACTTACTAACATGCGACCAAATACTGAATCAAGCGGATAGCACACTCACTCAATTTAATAATTGGCAAGCCCAACGTCAAAGACAAAAACCTTGCATGATGCCTGTGAAAGACTTGTGATGGAGATAGAAAAACTAATCAAATTTGCTGAGGCACTACGTAGTAAACTTAACTATTCAGATGAATTGAAGAGGATTGGTACACAATTCTATTCACCAAATATGAGTGCTGGAAGTGGTCGTTTTCTTCCTTTGCTGAAGCAGCTTGATGAATGTATTTCATATGTTGCAAACAATCCACAGTATGCAGATAACCTGAAATAGTGCACAGGATGGAAATGTTTTGTGACCCCGTAATCAATGATTTCAGCAGGCAATCATCAGGTCAGGCACCGTTCCAAGCTATTTGGAAATGTTTAAACAAACTCATCCACAATGGCCACTCTAGATGGATTCCAAATGATATATTCATGGTAACTGCTGGATTATATTTGCCCACAACAAGAATATATGAGGAGACTGCATATTAACTGGACTTTACGTGATTAGCAAGGGTGTATATGTATTGTTCTGCAGTCTGGAAAACAAATACCAGTATGTTGCACAACAATAAAAGAAAGATCCAAGTTTACCCATATTCGGGATTGAAGGGTCAGCAGTTTTCAAATGCGCATGATATATAATAACGCTGAGGGACTTCAAGGGTACCAAATCATTTGTAACTACACTCAGATGATTCACTGAATGATTAAGAACATGCTGCATATTTCATATCCACAAGTGGAAGTTACTACTGTCGTATTTCAAAGTCGATACCGAGCTTTCGTGAAAGCACCACCAAAACTCTCACCATTCCTGTGTCTAGATAGTCAAGCACTCTTCATCTGGAACCATGGTACAATAAACGCGCATGCTGGAGAAGAAGCCCATGTGGATCTGGACTGTGGAGACTTGAGCATATTCATATTTTTGAACGAACTTATAAACCAATTCTAATCATCAATGAGAATATAAGACAATAAGATTATCAAACTGCCGACTATTTAAGACAAAACTATATTAAATTTTTATGTTCATTTATTTGTTATGAAGGGGTGCGAAAACACCCGACTCCCCTCCAAAACATATAAATATAAGATGTAAATAAAAGGCGAAAAAAAGAAAGAAATATCTACACATTCAATTGTATGGAGGGATAAGGAGCTCAAATATGGCTTTGTAATATAAACTATTTACTATATTTTAATGATTTACAAAAGCCTGTTGTTTTTTTTATTATTTAATGGTGTGGAGAATTAAACTGCAGTTGATTTGTCCTTTATAAATTATTTAAAATTTTGTAAGTAATTTATATCAGATAAGTGGACGAGGTCATCTATGGCATTTTAAACTTGATCATCGCAGATACTGTGAAATATTTAACTGTTTTCAAATCTGTGTCCAGACTGTCTCCCCACCTCAGGAGTTAAAGTGCAATCTATTTAGAATTGCGTATATATATTTGATCTGTCGCATCTGGATTGCCAAATTTTTTATAATTGATGTGCATAGAACATTATAAAGTTATACATTATAATCTTCACTGAAGTTGACTATTGCCCGAATAAGTTAAAGCACTGGTCTTTTTATCATTGAAGTATTGGGTTTATATGTAAAGTCTGAAATTCTATCCATCCCTTCCTACAAACCTCAAATCCATTGTTAGCGATCATTACACAAAACATTTAATTCAAACATTCAGCATTCAATTTCATATTAATTGAGTTCGAGGAATTTTCCAGCCAAAGAGCTCACCAAAGCTTAAATTCGCTATAGAAAAGCCTTGAATAAAGTGATCAGCTTCGAGGTGAAGGTTTACCCACCTAGGTGTAGCGAAGCCTAAAGTGCAGGGGAATTCGGATTATTCCCGATTGTTGGCCAGGACTGATTCGGAATCCTCTTGGAGAATTGGCAGGCTCTTGGATTTCCAATCTATGGTTTTGGAAACCAAAAGGTAGTTGAAGCCACAGACTGATGAGACTATCATTGAACTCAGCCAAAAAAGAGTCAAAAGTCTCCTTGCTGTTCTCATTAGTTTGTTAGTAAGCATATCGAAACACTTGAGGAAATTGATATGGAGTACAAAGAATTGGCACTTGAATCTGGAATCGAGAACCAACTTTCAATATCAGACTTGGCAGATGCAGTGATTGAAGCACTTCAAAATGTGAGAACCATGGCTTAATTGAATTCTGAGATGGGGTAAGTAGATAAGAATAAGGGGAAATCCATATATGATATAGATCATTGCAAATTTTCCACATGCCAAATTCACATCTTGTGTGCCTTATGATATTGGTATAGTTTTCACCAAAGAACGATTTTAATGTTTTATTAATTCAGAGAGGAAGATTATTATGAGAAGCTCACGATGGGGACTGTGTTTAAATTAAGACCCATAAAGATATTCAAGATGATCAGCACTATGGTGGAATGGAAGTTTTAACTGGAATGCTTTATATCGTGAATCCAAAAGATAAGGATATTGTCAAAATGAGGTGGAAACGGTGGACAAGCTGAGAAGACTCATATTCACATATTAAAATAATAATTTAACCTGGTAGATACAAGAAATGTCCACCTGTCAACACATAATTGGGTGTGTTTTAATTAAAATTTGTAATGGAAGGTCAGAGATATGGGATGAAGAGGAGATTATGTTTTTCATCTCCAAGATAAATTTAAAGAATCAGTTATGAAGGGAAGAAAGTGGGAATAGATGTATAAAAGGTAAGTCTGATTTTACCTATGAGTAAAAGAGGAATACCAAAAAGTTCTCAAGATTCAGTTACAGAAATAAAGTGATGGCATGGAACTATTTATTGCAAAAATTTTCAGGAAGAAGGGGTTCTTTTTCTTTTATAAGGAGGGGAAGCTAAGGACAGGGAACAGTTTTTCTTTTACCAGTTATTACCTTGTTTGCTGTACATGGATATTGGGCCTGTGTACTTAATTTTCTGTATTGAGAAATAAAGAGACATGAATTAGTCTATGTATTTGTTTATGTCCTCTTTAGATTATAAAGTCTGAATGTCTTTATGATCATTTTCAATACAAATTCCATTGTGTCAGATAGAGAGGATATTATTTCTGAATCCGTGATTTCGAAATAATTAATTTATCATGAAGTTTGCTGCTCATCTTTTTCGTTGTTTCTCTCCCATGAGTGTGGGTAGAGTTGATTTGTGTGTCTCTTTTCCTGCATTTATTTAATTTTGAATATGAGTTTCCACATCTATCTCATGATTATGGATAGATGGTTGTTTGCCTTCGGTGCCTTTTGGTCAAAGGCATAACCAGTAATTTTATTCATTGCAAATCTTGCTAAGAGGGAGCTGTACCTCCCAATTCGGAGAAAAGTTATCAATCCAATGATAACTTCTCCAACTTTTAGTGTTGGTTGTCTTTCTTTCTGGGCATTTTGAGTCAGTTTGTGTGTTATCTTTGAAGGACAAATCTGTTCACTAACACTCTTGATACCATGTCCTTCACAATAATCAACAAAATCTTGTGAAGTGTATTCACCACCTTTGTTTGATCTGATACATTTGATTTTCAAATAAGATTCCTTCTCAACCATTTTCCTAAAGATTCTAAATCTTTCAAAAGCCTCTGATTTATGTTTTTAGAAAGTAACCCAAGTCATTCTTGTGTAATCATCAACAATAAGCATAAAGTATCTTTCATTATTTAAAGATTTTGTCCTTGTCGGACCACAAATATTAGTATGAACTAATTGCAATGGCCTGTTGAAGTGTACTCTTTGGGTTTAAAACTAACTTTTGTCTGTATACCTTGCTGATATTCCTTGCAAACAGTATTACTAGGTTTAGAAAGAACTGACATATCTCTTACATTTCTATGTTTACTAATCTTGACAAGATTATCATTGTTGATATGCCCAAGCCGTCTATGCCACAATTTACTTTCTTCAACTTGACTCATGAAACATACATTTCCATCTTTACAATCATTTGTGGATTCATGTAAGTTATAAATATTGTCATTTGAACTGAAACCAGCAGCAACAGGTTTCCCTGATTTTTTATTGATTTCACAACCTAAGTCATTAAATATGACTTGAATCCGTTGTGACAGATTTGACTGACACTAAGAAGATTGTGTGTCAACCCTTCAACATAATAGACATCATGAATAGGAGTTTTACTATTCAAAAGTATAGTGCCTTTACCTTTGATCTGAATACAAAAATCGTTGTCAAACCTTACTGAACCACCCATATAATTTTCAAATTCAACAAACTTGCTCTTATCACCAGTCATATGGTGAGAGCACCCACTGTCTAACACCCAAGAATCCATTTTTAAGACATGCAAGGCTGTTTGGACAATCATTGCTTGAGGCATTGTGTTAACTGATTTTGGTTTCCAGACAAAAATTAGAAAGATTACCATTTCTGTTTTGTTGATTTGTAAATACAAGTCTGCAAAATTTTGCTATATGACCAAAATTTCCACATGTAAAGCATCTCAATGTGTTCAAGAAATTATACAAACATCCATTTACAAAGCTAGGCTGTCTTCTAAAACCCAATCTACATTTATTTGCTTTTTATCCAAATTGATTACACCAAAAACAATAACCAAAGAAGTGTAGATTACTTTTAGAAGAGTTATCTTTATTTGCAGCCTCAACTTGGTTTGAGCATTGTTTTTCTGTAAATTCAAGACCAGTTTTGTCCTTGTGGTCTTCCTGATTGTTTAAGAGATCTGTCAGTTTTTCACTACTGTTACCACTTTTTCTAACAGAAACAAGTTTTGCTTCTAAATTACAACTCTTTTTCTTTAGTGTTTAACTGTTCTTGAATTACTTCTAGTATTTTTTTATTTTCCTCAACTTGCAATTTTAGACTAGAAATTTGCTTTTCTAATTCACTGATATTGTGAATCAAATTATCAGTGTTCTTTTGGGTCTGATTTTTCTGCACTATAGCTTCCTTTTTGAGTTTATTTATTTCACTAAGGGCACATTCTAGTCCATCCTCAAGATCAACTTCAATTTCAGATTTTGTAATACTTTCTTTTTGATTTTCATGAGGTCTTATGATTGCCAATTTGCCATAACAAGTACTCCACCAGGAATCCCCCTAAGCTGGTTAGACTTATAACAGGGTTTGGCTTTGATACCACTTGTAGGAGTATAGAGAACATTGAGAGGGGGTGGGGTGTGAATCAATGTTCTTAGGCAAATTTGAATTTAGTTCAACTTTTAAAACAATGATTCAGAATTTCATATAGACTTAAGTTCTCAGTAGTAGAACAAATAAACTAAGTGACACATCACAATGTAAAGCATAGAATCCTAAAAAATAACAGTGGAAAACCCTCTTGGGGAATAAAAACCACTCGGAAATGCCTCACTGACTTAATCTGCAAATTTATAGTTTACAAAGGCCTCATTGGATGAATGCTTTTCATTGAATAAATATGCCTCACTGGCAATTTGTCAAAACAATTCAGCACAATATTCAAAGTATAAAAAACAGAGTTTCTTCTCTGTGTCTTTGAGTTCAAATATTCTAGACCATATTCAAAAGGTTCCAGTTTCAGATTTTATTTCTAGATTTTTGGTTCAATAGAAGATTCCAGTTGTGTTCATAAGCTATTATTAAGTTATGAACATAGCAAAGGACTATTTGCCACTTCTTTTCTACTCATCTAAATGAACCTCTACCCTTAAGCTTCCTCTCTTAGCTATTAAAATTTAGAATACCATCACAAATTTTTACCCTTTTGTAATATCTACGTAATAGTACGTTTTATTGATGTTGGATTTGGATTGATATTCTCAATTACTCTTTGGATTCCTAGTTTGTTCCATGTGTAATCTTCACTTAATCATATAACTATAAAAATCTAACACATTTTAACTTCTAATCATTGCAGACTTCAATTATATTTTTTGGACGAACTTGCAGATATTGCCAAGCAACATTTGAAGTTCAATGATTGTGTATATGTTTCAGGTGAATTTGTACAATTGCAACATAAGATATGGGTAAACACTTTTCGCACAAAGATACTTTCCTCCAATTTTTAGTATAATATCCTTAATTTCTGATGAGGTGGATTTTTTTGTGACGTCTCCTTCAAGAATTAAATTTAATAATAAATAATAATAATAAAGTTAAAATGAATAAATAAATAAAATAATTATATATTTTTTTTAAAAAGAGGGGTAAACGCTGTGACCTGGAGCTATGAACCGGTGAGGCCACAAATGGGGGACCTCATTCCCAATGAGATTTGAACCTTGATAGCAAGAACAATAACACAACAACTTAACCATCACAACATGCCACTATTGGCAAAATGTAATTATAATATAATTTCAATATAGATAAACAATAATATTAAAATATAAATAATGAATAATAATCATCATAAATAATAAATAAATAATTAATATCAAAATATAAAAAAATAGATTAATAAATGTGTCATAATACATGTAAATAATAATATCTTAATAAATATATAAATATAAATAATAAAATAATAAGTAATAAAAATTCTATTAAATAATAATAAAATGAATAAAGTATATTAATATTATTTATTAGTAAAATAAAATAATAAATGAGATCAAATATATCAAATGGGGCGTTTAGCAAGAGACACCACCTCTCACGAAGAGATATGTCTCATTCATAATGAGATATATATTAAGGAAGTAAAGGAATATACCCAGCAGCACATACAAATCACCGAATCATCAGTTTACAAGGATAGATATACATACAGTCAGCCGTCAAAAGGAAGTAGGAATCAGCAGATAAAAGTTAAAACCATAAAAAAGGCACGGCAGAAAAGTCTAAGGCAGGAAACAGACAAACAAAGGTAAGGGTAATTTATTTATTTCTGTATAAAGTTACCGAGTATTCCTACTTGCTACTGGTACATATATGAGGTTTGCACACCATTAAATAACTGGATGTAAATTAAATCATTGAATCTGATATAAATCTGGGTAAAATATCTATATGCCAACATATGTTTGCATGCTAATCAAATTATATATATATATATATATATATACAATTTATCGGTATATTTATACAATTGGTATATTTATACGCATATCTATATATATATATATATATAGTAAGCAATGGACTTTGCATTTTAAATAGATATTCATAAAATACAGATAATCCACTTACTGTAATCAGATTTATATTTATGACTTGTATCATATCTTAACTAGAGAATATTTTTATAATCTATGATGTGGAAGTATACTTATCAAACAACACAAAAACTCAATAACAATAACAGCCTTATGAGATAGAAGGAAGGGGCAATATGGAAGAACGGTGAGGCCTCACTAGGTACACCACCTCATGAAATGAGGCCAAGGGAAAAACTTAGGCCAGTCACAAACAGGGGACATTACATTTTTCTTGAAAGTGAAAACATTTCATAATCACTGTGTAGAAGTAGAAGACAAATCTCAATCCTACTTTGCATAACCATCAATGCTAGAGTGCAATAATTTAAGTGATCTGAATAAGTTGGTAATTCAGACAACAAAATAATAGTTGTAGAACTTAATATATTATACGTAGCAATTGTTGAAAACCAAATTTAATAAAGTTATGAATTAGTGATTAGCTGAACAAAGTGGATCTTTATTTTAACTGAGGGTGTAGCCGTATACCTTCTAAGTTGTGTACGTGCTTTGAATTCGACTCCTATAGCTTTACTATACAAGGATATAAAACTTACCAAAAATATTAAATTGGGGTCTAGATGGGAATGTGAGGATTACCATATTTGGTAGTGATCCATGTCCTTGAAAATTGAAATGGGCTGGTGGATAACAACAAAATTTATCAGAAGATTTATAATATTTATTGAATTTATCTATTTTTGCTAATTTATCTGTTTGGTTCAGAACTCAGCTCATTACTTGAAATTCAAAGTTTGGATATGCCTTGGAAAACTTAGTCACAAGTTAATTAACTTGCCTTAGAGTGTAGCATACATAGGCACCAAGGTGTGCCTCGGACTGTCATTCCTAAGGTCCTTACAAATGCAAAATATGAAAATGTAGAAAGGTACTTAAAAATATTTTTTTCTGGAAATTTGCAAGGTTATGTCCAAACTTCCATTTAGATAACCTAATCTGTTCATGGGATCATTAACCTGATCTGTTCATTGGATCTTTAGGTCTTCCATTATAAGCAGTGGGCGTCACTGCTCCTAGTTTTTGCACTTGATGTGGGAACTCTTGTTTAGTTTGGTCATTGGTGAGCCACTTGGATTCTTGTGAAGTTGACTTTCCTTAAGCACTTGAAAAAGTAGAATTTGTTAATTCTCATCTCTCTGATTGTTGTATAATTGATATGATTTGTAGACACTGGAGTTGTGGTACAAGGTTTCAATTCTGTGCTTCATAATTGTTTAGCAACATCTGATGTGTTCAATGGTTCTATAAATGTGACCAAAGAAAATTTGCATTAAGCATTGGATGCAATCTGAGATAGGGCAGCATGCTAAGCTCAAATGGATAATCATCCATTTGCTAAATGGTGGTGTCTGGTCCTTACTGCAAAGGTTTAAGTTTCTTGTGTGTGGGCCTTGAAGCCTCTCTTTCTAAAGGTTCACCAATACATTGTCTCACTGATTGTATCATTGTTTGTTCTTCTCACTTGTTCATTGCAAGATCTTGTGAAGTTGTTGAACATGTTGTGTCATCTCAAAAAATTTGGTTGCTTCACCCAATCTCTTTTTTTGGTGAGGTGATGCTTTGTCCTATATAAAGATTGTACTACATTAATGTGTGCTGATGTTAGGTTTAGGAACTTGAGAGTTGAGATAGACCTAGATGGTGTTGTGTGGACTTGGTGAGTGCAAGCTAATCAGGGCACAAATTGGCCAAGAAGGGGAAAATCTTGCTTGAAAACTAGTGTTAGTTGTCCTGGAGGTAATGATTTGAATCACTTCTAGATAGAATTGAACATGATGTTTGAATATGAATTGTAAATTATATTTGTAGTTTTCAAATATGTGATCATTCTAATGCATAGATGAATAAAGTTACATTTTCAACTTTGAGTGTGTGTACAAACAACCTAAGGACTAGTAAATGAGTACATTTTCTAAATTGCTTTCGTGGACAAATGCAATTGTTTGGAATAAAAGGGGAGCAACAAATTATTCAAGTAAAATCAATAATTATAGAGCAAAAAGCCTTAGGCCCACGAGAACCTCTCAAACCAGGTAAGCATAACAAGTTCACAAAAAAACACAACAAAAGAAAGCAATTACAAGATACCATCATCCCTAATTAATTTTCTCAAGTTCTCCAAATAATTTGGAGAGAGGGCATCCCGGTTATCCACATCCCAACCCACTAAGCTCTTAGAAGCCCACTTAGCCAGGCAGTCAGCCACCTTATTGTACTCCCTAGGAATATGACAGAAAGAAATTGAATCCAAGGATCCACTAAGATTTAGGATCTGCTTAGCCACTAAGGCTAACTGCCAAGAAACTCCATCCAATTGATGATCATTCAACATATCAACCAAAATATGTGAATCAGACTCACAAATAATCCTTTTCCAACCGGAAGTGTAGCCGTACAGTACAACAAAGAGCCGTTCAAGAGTTGGAATTTAATTGCAGACGTGATGTAACCTTCAAAATGATAAAAAGATGATTTATGCAACACAGAACAATACGCCAATCAATAGAGCTGCCAGAAGAAAACTTTATTGATCTTATAGAAGATACTTCGGATTCGCCAGATGCGACACAACAAAACAAATAGAATAGGGTGAGGGTTTAATCCCACCGAAACTGCAAATACCAAATAGGGAGGATCTTTCACCTCCGAAATGACAGCCAACAGAATCCCAACAAGAATTCGAAAATACAAATAAAATATCAAATTTCAACATATCAAATTCATCCTACAGGCCAAGCATAAATACCTGTTGGGAAAATTCTCAAGAGTGCACAAAAAGAGCCGATGACGACAACTACACCTACGCCAACAATTAAAATATGGGCCCGAGATAAACTAAATCGATGGGGACCCAAATACAATATTTTTTTTATTCATTTAATGATGGGACATTACAGTCCTCCCGTCCCAATAATTGCTTGTCCTCAAGCAATTTCAGGCTAGGGTGTTTCAAAATCTCTTTGCCTTCCTAGGTGGCGTCTTCAAGGGGTAGATCCTTCCAACGCACAAGAAATTCCTTGACCGTGCGTCTTCTCAATCTTTTCTCTTGAATGTCAACTATTTCCGCTGGTTTTAGTACTAATTTCCCTCTGTCGTCGAGGGGTGGTAGGTCGGTGGAGACCGTGACTTGTTGACCCATGACTTTCTTCAGGGAAGAAACGCGGAAGACATTGTGGATTCGGCTTCCCTCAGGTAGGTCCAATTCGTATGCAACCTCGCCCACTCTCCTGGTCACATGGTAGGGTCCGTAGAAGCACGACCTCAGCTTCTCCTTCCCAGAGGCCTTCAGAGAGGACTGCTTGTACGGTTGAAGTCAGAGGTATACCAAATCCCTGACTTCAAAACTCCTCTCGATTTGGTGCTTGTCAGCATACATTTTCTGTTGATTCTGAGCCCGTTGCAAATTTTCCTTTAGGGATTTTAAAATATCTATTCCTTCCTGCAGCCAGTCCTTGGCCTTCGGTACGTGACTGTCACCCAGAGCCAAGTCCACAAATGAAGGGGGTTCATACCCGTACAAAGCTTTGAAAAGGTTCCATTCCAATGGACATGTGGTAGGTGGTATTGTAACAATATTCTCCCAGATGTAGCCATTTGACCCATGCCCATTATTGTAATGACCCTTACTAAAAAGGTCACCAAACCCTCTTATGCTGACTTAGGAATTTCGTCAAACACTTGGCATGTAACTGAATAGTGCTGTTATAATGTGAAATGCTAATAGGGATAATTGTTGAGCAACAAATCCACACTTTTACAATGACATGAACAGTGCCAAGATATATATATATATATTTATGTGCCCAAAATGAAGAAGACAATAACAACTTTCAGAATTTGACAACTTTCAGATTTGCTATTGTTTGACACTAGAGACTATTACAAATATACAATGCAAAATGATCCTGTTGATTTGAATTGATCATGAAAGTTTTTCACATACACTAGACTCAAATACAAAATGTGCAATGCAAGTAAGGTCTGAATTTTATAGACTGTTACAGCAGTGACTGTAAATGCAACCCCTTATTACAATTTTTAACATCAACTATCGAATACAAAGCAATGTAGAAGAACCTGGAAATGATGCAATTTATTGTAGCCAAACGCTGATGAGAAGACACCAAACTGCACCCCCGAACTGACCCAGAACAGCAGCTGTACGGTCTGCAGGTACAGGCCGTACCTGTACGGACATGTACGGCTCCTGTATTA
The DNA here is from genome assembly GCA_027943335.1 of Chamaecyparis obtusa. Classification (NCBI taxonomy): domain Eukaryota; kingdom Viridiplantae; phylum Streptophyta; class Pinopsida; order Cupressales; family Cupressaceae; genus Chamaecyparis; species Chamaecyparis obtusa. The sequence goes on from BSBK01001305.1 coordinate 40,672, forward strand.
ATTTAATACAGAAGTTTTGGCAGCCGAAAATGCCCAAGTTGGAATCGCCTGGGGTTGTAATATGACCTCCCAAATTCGTAAAATCAAACTCCAAAGGGATTGGTAAATATGAATGAAAATGTGTGACTCAGCTGTGTAACAGGCCCTGGTATCAACTCCTCAGAAATTCACTGTATTGCTTCCAAACACTTGTCAAAATGATTCTCCAATGAGTAGATGTAATTCAAAACTCCTTTGCAACAAGTGTCAAACCCTCAATTTTGAATACTCAGATAAGCCTAGCATGAAATGGCTGATTACCACTTCCAATGTGCAACCCTTTAGAAGATATCTCACCTCCTCAGTTATGCAAACCCTTAGGAGTTTTCGTTCCCAAAGATCAAATGAAAAATTTGTAGATCAAGATGACCACAAATTGCTCCAAGATGAAAATGTAGTAGAATCCACAAAACAAGCATGTCCAAATGAGAGGCCAAGCCCTCAATTTATTCACTTTTCTAAGAAGTTACTAAGAACTTCTAGAAGTATCCATTATAAAATCCCATTATAATGCTAAAATCCCATTATAATGCACTTTTATAATAAAATAACTTTATAAAATAAAAAGTGCAATCTCAACTTAAAATTATAACATATGGGCCCTGCATAACACAATAATAAAAATAAGCTCCAAATCACCTTTCCAAGGGCAAATACGACCAACCAATCTCCAAATAATCAACAAGACGACTCTCTCACCAAAATCATCTGCCTACGAGAGTCCATGATAGGCAAATCTACTGACAATGTGCCCTAAATATAATATCTCTGTCATCCCGAATTCACATTTAGATCTTTTGGCGAACAACAGTTGTGACTTCATAATTTCGAGCACTTCTTTTAAATGCCTTAAGTGCTCCTCCCATGTCTTGCTGTAGATTAGTATATCATCGAAGAATACCAACAGGAACTTGCACAGTTGTTTGTTAAAAATGTGATTCATGCAAGATTGGAATGTAGCTGGCGCGTTGGTCAATCCGAATGGCATGACCAAAAATTCGTAATGTCCATGATGGCAACGGAATGCTGTTTTCTCCACATCCTATTCCCTCACGCGGATCTAATGATACCCCAAACAAAGGTCTATTTTAGAGAAATAGACTGCACCATGTAATTCATCCAGCAATTCATCGATCCTGGGAATTGGATACCTGTTCTTGATGGTCTTTTTGTTCAGCGCGCGGTAATCTACACACATTCACAATGTTCCATCCTTCTTTTTAACCAGCACTAATGATGATGCAAAAGGACTGGAGTTGGGCCTGATCCAACCTTTGTCAAGAAGTTCTTGTATTGTTTTTTCAATCTCATCTTTTAACCTCTTAGTGTGGCGGTATGGCACAATGATAATTGGTTTGGCGCCAGTCTCCATCTCAATGGTGTGTTCAAACCCCTGGTGTGGTGGTATGCTTGGTGGTATGTCGGTGAAGACTTGGTGATGTCTATCCAAAACTGTTCAAAGATCTTCATCCTGGTGGTAAGTTCTTTCTCCCTGTATAGGTTTTGTCGAGGAAAAATAGTGTGCGGCCCAGATCACGTTGTTGTGTCTGAAGATTGCTTCCATTCGTCGGGTTGAAACTTTCTTTGGTCCTCCATTCAACATCCCTCTCAACACAATCTTTTTGCCGTTCACCTCTAAGGAGAACTCCATTCGTTTGAAACTTTGTGTGTATTCGTCCAATGTTTCCATCCATTGAATGCCCAGAATGACTTCCATGTCATCCATATCGACCACGAAGAAATCATTCGTCACTGTGTGGTTCCCCATGGTGATGCTCAGTTGCGGAACCAGATGGGTGCATTTTAACAGGTTTCCTCCCGCCACCTTGATGTCAAATCCCTGGTGTACCTTTGTACATAAACTCCGCCGAGTCATCAACGATGAGTTAATGAAGTTGAGTGTGGCTCTGCTGTCAAGCATGACCACGACCCGTTGCCCTTGGAGGGTACCCTGGACCCGGAACATAGTGCACCTTGGAGTTCCCGGAGTAGCAATGGCGCCTCCTCTCTTCAAGAGTGTGGCTATTCTTTCTGCGCGATTGATATTTACCTCCCCAGAAGCTTGCTGTTTATCCTCTTCGGCTTCCAGTGTCTGTTCCTCCTCGCCGTCAGACAAAACCTCAATGTAATGGATTTTTCTTTTGCCAAGGCATCGATGTCCTGACACCCATGGCTCCTTACAGTTGAAACAAAGTTTCTTCCTTTTGAGTTCTTGCTTAGTTGCCCTTGGAGGGTACCTCGGACTCGGAACATAGTGCACCTTGGAGTTCTCGGAGTAGCAATGGCGCCTCCTCTCTTCAAGAGTGTGGCTATTCTTTCTGCGCGATTGATATTTACCTCCCTAGAAGCTTGCTGTTCATCCTCTTCGGCTTCCGGTGTCTGTTCCTCCTCGCCGTCAGACAAAACCTCAATGTAATGGATTTTTCCTTTGCCAAGGCATCGATGCCCCGACACCCATGGCTCCTTACAGTTGAAACAAAGTTTCTTCCTTCTGAGTTCTTGCTTAGTTGCCTCATCCAATAGGGGCTCCCTAGGTGGGGGTCTGCTATCTTTTTCCCTTTGAGCGAGAGGTGGTTTGGACTGAGTAATATTTGGTGGAAGAAGAAGAGGATGTCGCCATGTCACATGCCTTCTTAATTGCCTCCGTAAGTGTGATGGGGTTGAATCCTTTCACCCAACCCTTCAAAGGTTCTGTCAACCCATCCATAAACAGTACCACCAATCTTCTTTTTGAGATATTTTGTTACCAGGACAAACATTCTTTGAAATTCCGTTATGTAACCATCGACTGTGCCGGATTGCTTCAACTGAGCTAACTCTTTGAAATTCAATTCGGGATCTCTTCCGTCAAAACGATCTATTAGTCTCTTAGTGAATTCAGCGTAGGAGTTTATTTGATCCTGGCCAAGAGTAACCATGCCATGATGCCACCAGTCGTGGGCTACCCCGTCCAGATGTAGTGTAACAAATTTAATGGCCTCATCCTCTGGCATAGGGTTGAGCTGGAAATACGTGTCTGCCTTTTGCACCCATGCTCGAGCTGTGATGGATCCAGACCCATCAAAGGATGACAGGTTAACCTTGCCAATCTTCTTTCTGAGATTGTCATTATAATAGCTATGCTTGGTCCCGCTAGAGTACCTCATTCTCAGTTCAACATAATCTTTGTAGGATATATCTCCTTCCATATTTGTGTTCCTCCAGTCTTCCCGAAGTTGATCCTGCACCTCTTGGAAAGTTGGTTGCTCTCTGTGCTACTCTTCCTCTTGTGGAGGGAAAGTTGTCATTGATGGTCGAGAGCGAACGGTTTGGGAATTGGCCCTTCCTGAGACATAATTGTCACTTTGTTCAGCAAAAATCTTGCCTTCCACCAAGTTTCCCAGTGTCTCTTCCATGAGGTGCTGAGTGTCATTTATTTGTGCTTGGTTCCTAGTGAGTTCTCTCAAAAGAGTCATGACTTCGACAACAGGATCTAGCGGGTCTGCCATTCTACCGAGTGATATCTTCTCCTCTTCCTGGTATAAACTCGCATTCACTACGCACAAGCTGGCAGAATCACCAACTTTGATACCACTGTAATGTTCCCTACCACCACGTAACTGGAAACAAGCACCGCTGGGTACCTTTCTAACTCTGGTATGGACTGTATAGAAGTGAACAATAATTATGTCTTGTAGGTCAGTAGTAGGAGGTCTGCACGGAGAGTTAAACAGACCGTACGTGGATACAGCAGGCCGTACGGTGGTCACAAACAGCCAGTACGGTGATCAAGTAGGCCGTACAATGAACACAACAAGTAGTACGGTAATCAATAAGACCGTACGGTGAATGAAGGTATACCCTGCGGGAAGTATGTATTAGACCGTACGGTAAGGCAGAACTCCGTACGGTGACCAAGAAGGTCGTACAGAGCAGCAGAGAGAGAGAGAGAGAGAGAGAGAGAGAGGGGTTGTACGGTGCAGTCGGAGGTGTGGCCGTACGGTACAGCAAAGAGCCGTTTGAGAGTTGGAATTTAATTGCAGACGTGATGTATACTTCAGAATGATAAAAAGATGATTTATGTAACACAAAACAATACGTCAATCGATAGAGCTGCTAGAAGAAAACTTTATTGATCTTATAGAAGATACTTTGGATTCGCCATGTCCAACATAGCAGAACAATCAGAATAGGGTGAGGGTTTAATCCCACCGAAACTGTAAATACCAAATAGGGAGGATCTTTCACCTCCGAAATGGCAACCAGCAGAATCCCAACAGGAATTTGCAAATACAAATAAAATATCAAATCTCAACATATCAAATTCATCCTACACGCTTGGCATAAATACCCGTTGGGAAAATTGCCAAGGGTGCAAAAAAAGAGTTGCCGGCAACAACTACACCTACGACAACAAATAAAATATGGGCCCGAGATAAACTAAATCGATCGGGACCAAATACAATAGTTTTTATTATTCATTTAATGATGGGGACATTACAGGATCCCCTTGTTGAAGACCCATAGAAGCCAGAAACAACTCAGAAGGATCTCCATTGACTAGAATTAAAAAGGTGGAAGTAACATAACTCATGACCCAATCCACCCATTCCCCATAAAATCCAAAAGCCAAAAGTATCTTTTGTAAGAAGGTCCATTTTACTCTATCATACGCTTTTGGCTTGTCCAGTATGATAAACATTGCCTTTTGTTTTGAAATCGCCATAGAGTGGATAGTTTCAACTGCAATCACCATCTCATCAAGGATTTGTCTGCCCATAACAAAGCCACCCTGCTCATTAGAAATTAGAACTTTGAGACAATTCTTGAGTCTCTCAACAATCAATTTAGTAATAATCTTATAAACCACATTACACAATGCAATGGGTCTAAAGTGATCTAATATGTTAGCATTCTCTTTTTTAGGAATTAGAGTTATGAAAGTAGCATTTTCATAGCTCTCAACATTTTCTTGTTCTTATGTGACTCTTGAACAATTGCAAGAAGGTCAAGCTTAATGATTTCCCAAAACTCTTGAAAAAATTCAACTGAAAAACCATCAGGTCCTGAAGCTTTACCTTTTTTCATATGAAATGCAACATCTTCCACTTCTTGCAGTGAGATAGGGTGAGTGAGAGACATTCATTTCATTCGAAACCAATGAGGGGATGCAAGTAAGAATAGAGGATTCATCCTCCCCAGCAGGAAGAGAGGCATCCACAAACAAGGAAGAAAAATACTGAAAAGCTTCCTGAGATATTTCACCCAATGAAGAAAGTTGAACCCCTTTTGAGGAAACCAAAAAGGTAATGAGATTGCCATTTCATCTAGCTCTAATAGAGTTATGAATGAAAGAAGTATTCTTATCTCCTTCTTGTAACCAATCAATTCTAGACTTCTATTTCTAGAAGATCTCTCGAAGTTCCCATTCCTCTAGTTCTTTAACTGCCATAGACTCTTCCTTACAGAGGTCCAAGGAAAGCCCTTGATCTTGAATAATTCAAGCGATAAAGTCAAGCCGAGCTTGCATAACCATTTTGTTCGAGTGAAGATTTCCAAAACACTGCCTATTCCATCTCTTGAGCTTATACTTCACATATTGCAATCGCTTGACAAAAGTATACATAGCTGTGCCATGTGAGGGTTCCCCTTCATACCACCATTCAATCATTAAGTCTTTGGAGAGAAGGATCCTGCAACCATGTAAGCTGAAATTTAAAGGAGGGACTCTTCGAAATTTTAGGAGGAAGCATGGAGATTTTAATCGGCCAATGATCAGACCCTCTCCAATCCAAGATCTCTGCAATAGTGTTCCATCTATCACTCAACCAGAAATAGGAAACAAGAAATCTATCCAGTCTCTCAGAAATTGCTTCTGCTCGCCTTCTCCTATTATTCCAAGTGTAGATACCATTAATCAACTTCACATCAATCAAGTTTAAGAACTCTATATTCTCATTTTATTCGCCCAAACCTCTTTTCTCATCCAAACCATAAACTGCTTTGAAATTTCCAGCAATAACCCGAGGAAGAAAGGGTACTAGAGAACAAACCAATCTGATATGAACCCAGAGCTAAGATTTGCCCCAAATATTAGTAGGAGCATAAACATTAGTGAAAAGACAAGTTTCACCTGACTCCAAATTAGTGGCAACCATGGAGAGAGAAGACCTACTTGAAATCCACCATTGGGGGACAATCCTTCTAGGATCCTAGAAGAGGATCAATCCACCTAAATTGCCCTGAACACCTAAGCATTGACATACACCTCGAGACCAAATGCTAGAAGCTTTATTTGCCATGGTATCAACTAATAACTTAGTTTCCTGAAGGAAAACAATATGAGAAGCAATCAATTCCTGAACAACCTTTTGTCTAGGGATGTTGTTCAACCCCTTACATTTCATGATAAAATAATCATTTTTTGGGTTGAGGAAAGTGGGAATCAATGGGCTTCATAGACTCCAACTCAACCAATGTATCTCAAATAATCTTGACCTTCTCTTGATTAGTCTTTTGTCCACTCCTTGAAGCTTTGTCTAAAGGCCCATTTTTAAGGGGCTTTTGTTGTAAGCCTAGAGAAGGAGAAGCTTTGTTACTCTTCCTAGAATCTAAGGCCACCTTAATTGAAGGAAGGGCTGAAGCCATCACAAGTGAACCCTTTGGCAAGACTTGAGACCCATTGAGACTTTGGCATCCAGTATCTGAGAAGGCAAATTAGTAACTATCTGTCCCTCATGTTGGTCCATTGATGATATAGTCTGATCCTATTTTTCTTTGCCTTCATCTAGCATTCCCACCTTGTACTTTAGCCCCAACAAAAAGGTCAATTGGGATTCCTTACTCTTGGACCAAGTCATCCAAAACATCAAATTTGGTAAAAGTTCCCTCATTCTGTCTATCCATCCAAGTTATCTTCTGTCCTCTACCCTTATTGCGGGCCTTTATAGGAATAAATCCCTCCTTATCAGCACGTCCTTCAGACAAAGGGGCCTTCCCCTTATCTTCCCTAGGGGAAGCGTGAAGAGGTCCAGGAGATGCCGAGGGGGATGACTTATTTCTGGGACATCTTTGTAAATGATCATATTCATTACATATTCTGCAATCTGAATGGTAGAGTCTCGTCCTCTAGTTGTTGGATCCAGGAAGAGGATCCCAAACAAATTTCCATAGACTCTGGTAATGGGTTATTTAAATCGACTTCTACACCAAAGCGTGCATAAGAGATTACCTTACGGTCCAATGTTTGTGTAGCCGAACTCATAGGTTTTCCAAGAAGCTATGAGATTGAGTGTAGAACGTCTTCTCTCCAAAACTCTAGGGGAAGCCTTGACAACCAGATCCACAGGTATTCGTGAGGGGAGCTCCTTAGTAGAGTTGAAGCCAACTTGCTAGGGTTTGATAAGGAGCCCCACTTGATTGAAGAAATAAGGGGCTCCTTCAAAAGCCCTATTCCTATATGCCATGCTAGAGAAAATCACTAGAAAGTAATTATTAGCTGCCAATAGTATCTCCATGTCTCCGTCCGGATTCCAAACCTTGAGTGCGCAAGATTCCAAAACAGGTAATGAAAGTCAGAGACCCATGAATTTGCATTTGAGGGTATGATTGCACCAATGTGAAACATCATCCGACACTTGATCAGGTTGAATAATCAAAACAAGGCGTTCCTGAGTGCTCTTAAGACAAGCATTCACGTTTTTTATTCGAAAAGTCCCATTTAAAGAGGAGACCCTTTCCATAGACTTGGGCTTGCCTATGTGCACCCTAGCATTTGCATGCAACGAAGAAGATGGATCTGCCATCTCCATATCTCTAGAGACTTCCCGAGTCAGAGATATCCCTCTATTATCCATAAATAATAACCCCAAGAAAAAACCAGCACCCATGGTACACCCTTGCTCAGTTTTCAGACCCCAAGCCATCCACAAAGAGTATCGCCACACACAACACCAAACTATAGAAGAAAAAGAGTCAACAAAAGACCCTCGTACAATGCTGCACGACAAGTCCAACACTCTTTATTAGCTGCAAAAACCCCTCTCCCAATGCAGATCCACAGAGGAAAATAATGGGACCCCCATCCCGCTTCTTCCGGCCCCCGAATGCTGACACCCTTCCCCCTGAGCGCGCAACAAAAGAAACAAAACATAGGGCTAGGGCATGCGTGCCCTAGCCCCTGTTTGAACGCAGTCCGTTCTCCATCAACCAAAGGCACTACCCGAACCTCCTTGCGTTGTCAATTCATGACAGATGCAATTGTTGTTGAGGCTTGTGATGGATTTTTTGATAAATTATTATCAAATATTTTTTAATTAAATGTTTTCTAGGTTAAGGTAGAAATATCAAACCCTTCATTTGCAATCGCCTTAAATTGACCTTGAATAATTCTAATATATCTTTATTTAAGATGTAGAGCATATGTCAAGCTTGGGATCACATGGTTTAAAATTGTTCAAAATCAAAAGTTATTATAAAACAAAAATATATATAATTACAAAAGAAAGATTTAATGTTTGAAAAATACACATACAAAAAAGCTAAACATTCTCATCCACAAACCCTTTTGATTTTTGTCAGAAAATACGCGGTATAAAGGTGTTACTGTTAGCCATAGTGCAGAATTTAGGTTATTTATTGGTGCCATCATAATACTATAATTGTAGGTACAACCTAAATCCATAGCAAATATTGAGGGTCAAAATTCGGATTCAAATGTAATGTATTTATCCATTTCAAGAAAAGTATGAAATGGTTGTCATTGTTGGAATACAAGAAAAAATTATATTTTTCTAAAACAAATATCCGTTTTGAAATGGATAGTTGTTTTCAAACAAGTGTGGAAACCAAAATGGATATATATCTACCCTAAAAGGGATATTTGTTTTAGTGAAGAATTTCAGAAAGACATTTTTACCTTTTCTTTGGCTCCCAACTTTTTACTTTCGCCCGCTATGGACTCATGAAGAGCATGATTGTAGTTATGTTGAGCATAGGGGAATCTATTATTCAATGTGCCATCCATTCGCCAATCTGTCTATATTTGGAATTATGTGAACTTTGTCAATTTTGTGTCCATCATTCGTGACAAAGTAGAGCAAAAAACATTGAGTAGCCTATTCTTTGGTGCGAAGTCATTGTTCTATGGTAGGCCACCATTTAGGCTTGGATTGTATGCAGTGGCAACAATGGATTGACTATTTTCGTAGTAGAATTTACTAGTTGTTAGGGATGAGTTAAGAGGCATAGCTTCTATGGGAGCTCTACATGAGTTGGAGTGAAGAATCACGAGGCTTGCCTAGACTTTCCAAATGCCTTTGGAGGTCCTTGTAACTAGTGATTTGCAAATTGCAGTTGGCGGAGTTGGTGCTAGTTTCGATGAAATGCATAGCTCTTTTATTAAATTCCGTCTATTTGCAAATAGAATTTGTTTTGAGCATGCCTATGTCTTCTAGGTATAGCTCAAAATACCAATGGCAATAGAGATAACTATGATAGCTTTTGTAGTAAATGGTCCAATGTAATAGTGTTGTTTGCCCATTGTAGGATCTTTCGTTTGACAAAGAGTGAAGTTGTGTAATTTTTTTAACCTCATATATAATACAAGTTACGTGGAATATTTTTTATATAGGGTAAATGATAGTACTATAATTAGGTATATGATTGATGAATATAATCAAACACATGCTTATTAATAGAGTGAAAAGTTCACATTGAGTTTGACTATAACTGTAGTAATGAGATTAAAGGATTCAAAAATAGATGCTAAATAATCATAATTGTATTTTCGTTTACATGAGTTGATGTGTGATTAATTGTCCATATCTAAGTTTGTTAAAGATATTAAATTTATTTGATGTCTAGTTTCTTGGCAAAACTAGGATTTATACCTTTTGTATAAAGCTTTATATTTAAATTTTTTTTTTACTATCATTTTTCTTATGGACATTGCAAATATGAAACTAGCAGTTTTGTATGAATTTATAGATTCTAACACCCTCAAGTTTGTAGGTAAGGGCAGAGGACCTCAAATTTATTCAATGGCCTGATACTCGTAAGCTTGATACTCGTAATACAGGTGAATTTTTTATTGTTGATTAGTTACTATTACTTCTGCTAGATAATTAATTTGTGTTTCATGTATCTTAAGTCATCCCCTTTAAAATTTTAAGCCTAAACAAAACTTAAGCAAAGAGCCTTTGCAATATTGAACCTTGAACTTGAACCTCAAATTTTCGGTTCAAAAGTTCAAGATCCTTTTGGTCTCAAACATAAGCTGTCGATGTTTTGTCTTCCTGGTGTAATGTGTGCCCCGCATATTGAACATTGACCTTAGAGATTTTGGTTCAAAGTTCAAGCTTTGTTTTGTTTCTTCCCCTCCCGTTGCAAGTTGCATTTATCTTTTCCCCCGTCTCGAAGGTTGCCATGTTGAACCTTGAACTTGAACTTCAGATTTTTGGTTCAAAGTTCAAAGGTTCCCATCCGCCATGCCAATAGTGGGTCCCAATCGTGTTGGTCATTTCTAAGTTTTAAGCATCATGAACTTCGAACTTGAAGCCCAATTTTTGGTTCAAAGTTCAAGGTTCGAGCATGCGATATGACAAATTGGATTGACACGTGCCAAATCTTTATCTTACTTTATGGGAAATGATTGAAAGGACAACTAATAAAAGCTGATTGATCAGAGTGACATGTAATTAAAATTGGTACATGCGAAGTGTTATTCGCATTAAAAAACGCCGGGCGCGATAATTACAAGGCAAGTTTCCATAAATAAATGTCCAATAGTCAAAGCAAAACATGCATTTCCCCCTCCTTCATTTCGTATATGCAAGTGTTTGTTTTCTGCATCAAGAGCTGAGTGGATGCGAGGTAAATTGCTCCTTTCAGAAGCTGGGTACACGAGCAACAGTGAGTCCCAAGAAGGCCTCTTCTAGCATTTTTCTTAATTTGAAGCTTGCCTGTTATAAGCAATTAAGTTTTTCTAGTGAATTTCTACTTGCCTCTGCTCTGTTAGAAATTTCCTTAATTCCAGTCATGTCTTCTTCCAAACTGAAAATTTCTAGAGAGAATAAGCCTACCCCTATAGTTAGCTGCCTGCTCAACATGGGAGACACAACCCTGGTAGGAGAAAGTATAGAGGAGATAATGGGTAGGTTTAGAGCAGTAGAGGCGGGAACAATGGCAACCAAAATTGTAGAAAGTGGGTTGCTAGAAGCTGCAGGGTTCCCCGAAGTTACTCCTTGTCCAGAGTTGGTGATGGAATGTTGTAACAGGTACAATAAAGTGGATAGATGCATTCGTAATTCTTTTGGTGAAGCATTGGTATATATAAACATGCAAGTACTCTTAGCCGCCTTGAGAATTCTTGCTGCCGAAACTTATGGGGATTGGACTATCAGTAAAGCCCTGGTAGAGTTCAATCAGAACAAGAAAGATTATAATAGCATAATAGCCCGTAACTGGTTGATGAAGCTAGAGAAAGGAGGCTCTCGCGTACCGAGGCCACTTAAGAAAGATCACCTCATCAAGGATGTGGGAAATATGGTTAGCTTGCTGAATAGGGTTAAAGGTAATCCACTGGATATTCTTTGGGAGGATTGGATGTATAGTTTCATCCAAGCTATTCTTGACGACGAAAAGTATGTTGATTGGGCCGAGGTCATAGCTAAAATACTTCATGAAGAATTGTCTCAATTTGTAGAAACTGCTAGCTTTCACATGTTGTCATATCTTTTTTATATTTGGGCTTGTTGCAAAGATTGGGAGGGTTTGCCTCATGAGCCATGGATTGAAGACATGAAGATTTTTGAATACTACCCTATGTTACAAAAGAAGAATTCTGAAAACTTCAGAAGAGTTGAAGAAGTATTTCTGGCCAAGCTTGTTTTTGAATTAAAGGGGAAGGAGAACCATAGGATGTCTGAGGAAGCTATGGGGTTAATTAAAGTTTATGGGAGTTTCTATATCCAGTTTCCAAGGTTCACTTACTTAAGAATTGGAGGTTTTAGTGGGGAACCTTTGAAATTACCTAGATATTGCTTGGACAAGTACATTCTGGTTGAGGTGTGTAGACAGTTAGTTCAAGTTGAAAGAAAGTATAAGCTCAAAAGAGGAGCTAGTTGCTTGTTTCCTATTGAACATGGCCATTACCAGTGTAAATTCATGCATGACACTTAGGCTTTGGAAACCGAATTGAAAATAATGAACCTCAAGCCTTATAGAACCTTAAATTATTTTGATGATAAGAGCTTTGTTGCACATCATTTCTGGGTGGATGCCACTTTTCTTCATCAACCTCACCTAGAAGATTATTGGGCGGATTGTGCAGATGAGTTTGAAGTCAGGAAAAGGCTATGGTCCAGATTTACACTAAGCCAAATTATCACTCTTGAAGTACCAATTGATATCAGAGGGGTTGAGAATGATGAAAACAAAGATGTTGTGTGTTGGTTCCCAAAACCACAAATTGGAAATCCAAGAGCTTGCCAATTCTCCAACAGGATTCCACAATCAATTCTGGCCAACGAATGGGAATGACCTTGATTCCCCTGCACTTCAGGCTTCGCTATACCAAGGTAGGTAAACCTTTACTTTGAACCCGATCACCTTGCTCAAAGCTTTTATATAGCGAATTTAGACTTGGTGAGTTCTCCGGTTGGCAAAGTCCTCAAAACTCGATCGATATAAAGTATTGTGAATGCTTGAAATGATTGTATGTTTATGTAAGGTTTTTTAATAATGGATTTGATGCTTGCAAGAAGAAAGTATATAGATTTATGACTTCAATTAATAACTCCAATAATTATATTCCAATGATTTTAAATGACCAGTGCCCTTGTTTATCTGGGTGATAGAGTCAACTATAAAAAGGATTATTACGTACAACTTTATGAGACAATATTTATCATAAATATCATCAATTACTCCTAAGCTTTGCAAAAGACAAATCTTATATGCAATTCTTCGTTATTCCAAAAGGAATTTAACTTCTCCGACTAGAAGTCCGATTAGATAGAGATAAGGAAACACGTATATTTTACACTATCTTGATTGTCGAACAAAGAATGCAGGAAAATATCCAATGCAAAAATAAAACTCTATCAGAATAATTCAATAATCTATTTATTGATCACAAAGGACGAATCCACATTTTAATTGCAATCTCTTTGCCTTGAAAAAAGGACCTTTTATTTATTATTAAAATATAATATTGAAATTTATATTAAAGTCATGCTTTAATATTTACATCTTCCCTTACAAATATTCTTCTTCTAATTGCTTATTTGAATATGTCTTTTTTTATTTTTATTTTATTTTCCCTTGACTCATTATTTATATCTTCTTATTTAAAAAATGACCTTTCAAATGAAAAGTCCCACCTCCTCTAAAGTAATCGCTCCTTTGTATAATCGCACCTTTCTGATTATCACAATCTTCATTAATTAATTTTTATTAAGATTACTTCATTGGATGGACTTAATCATTGTAAATGATAATATTATTAATCTACTCCATATCTTCCAAAGTCCCGATAATGTATTTGATCACTGCCCACGCATATAATTTCTTCTTTCATTATCGGCCTTCATATTTTATTAATCCTCCGCTTATGCTTCCAACGTTATTTGAGGAATATATGGATGCAACGTCTTTAACGCTGGTTGGATCTTTGTATTTTCTCTTCTTTAGCAGCGATAACCCTTTCATGGATTGGGCATCTTCTCTTGGCTGGTCATCTTCATCGACTGTATTGCCTTCAATAATCTTTGCATGTGTAAAACGGAGTGCAAAGAGTCATCGTGAGTCTTATCACTTCTTTGTTCCTATGTCTTCGATGCTATCTTCCTGCTTCCAGTGATGAGACTCAAAGTTTATCTGTCTGACTTCGGTCTCAGTATTCCTTAATCGCTCCTAGCAGTTAGACAACCGTAGACATAGATAATGCTTTGTCTGTTTCCATTATTCACATCGGGATGTTGTTCACATGTTCTATCTTACTTGGACGGGAGAATTCTTTTTCATATTACATACATCTCTACTTTCCATATGTCGATAACCTTCTTCTATGTCAAGCTTATATGCTATTCATTCTTTGACTTTCAATGAATAGTATCTTCTTGCTCGGTTATGTATTGCTGACGTGGATGCTTAATGTTACTGCTGCTTTTGATCATTTCTTTGTTTTAATTGCCATCATCATTTGTTTGTGACACCTGTATATATGCTTCTATGTATTTTCAAATTAATACATATGTCTCGTTATATCATGATATTGCTTACCATATTAATTTGGTCTCCAATTTCTTCAGTCACTGCATAATGTACAGATTCACTATTTTGTGCTTACATATCTGTTCATATAAGCTTTCATAAATCAGGAATAAACTTCTCTTGTAGTCTTCCTGTAGCTTGATCATAACTCCCTAATATTGGTAGCTTATTCTTTTTTACTCCAAACATGTATCTTTTAGTACTCACCCTCTCTTTTCATTATCAGATGGTAATGTCTATTTCTTCAATACTGATATTCCTTTTGATTCATCATGCCTTTGACATTTATTTCTCAAATGGAGGCCCTAATTTTTGTTAAAAATTAAGGCTCCATCATTGTGGATCCTTGATATGCTGAATTCATTGAATGTGTACACATTCCAAAAATTTGATTGGAGTAAAAGAGAAGAAGAAGATGTTAGGCTCAGAACGCATGATGTGATTAAAAGAACAGAGCATTGGTTGGCTGATAGAAGGAAGGAGAAAATAGACAAAGCTGAACCCGAAGTTGAAGAGAGAGCTTCAATAGCCCTAGAAACTCACTCCCCACCCATTTGCACTAATGAAATTGAAACATTGTCTCCTGCAGGTGAACCAGAACCAGAGGCAGAAGTTCTTCCTAAAGAAAAAAAGCCAGTTATTATCGAGCCAATTGTGGGAGTTACCCGTTCCAGGAGCAGGAAGAAAACCAAGCCCACTAAGGTACCCTGCATTGTGATAGATTTGGAACCTGCTTAGAAGGAAAAGGTACAACAAACTAAGCCAGTCATGGATACTTCTGAGAAAGCTCCAACGGTTGAGGAAAAATGAGCAGAAGCAGAGGCAGCTGTGCAAGGATTCGTGGCATTGGGTAATCCTTTGGATTTTTAAACCCCTCCAACCAAGAACAGTGCAAAGGCCCCAAACTGGCTTGAATTATTAGTAAACAAGAAACGAAGTATCGTTCCAGTGTCAACTCCAGTCGGAGACATGGTTAGCAAATACCTTGGCAAAACGCCTAAAAGCAAGAAACCAAAAGTTGAAGCACTTTTGGATCTGGACGAGGATACAGGACATTGGATGGCCAACATCTTCACCCCAACCACAGACAAATCTAATGAAGAAGTAACTCTACAAGATTTTAAAGTTGAAAAGATTGACCTTGGACAAGCAACCATAGTTGTAGATGTAAAGGTATTTGAGTCAAGTAGTAATAATATTACTCGCCGAATCTGGAAGGATGCTAAAGATAAAAGAGAGCTAAAACAGTCTCTGAGGCAAATGTCAGAGTACATACAAGCCATTCAGAAACTGTCTCCGCAACCCTTGGATGAGATGCCCTTGAGCATCGACGTAAAATCCCCTGAAAATCAGAAATTCTTAGATCAAATCCATAGGGATAGGCCTGTGTCCAAGCAGTTCGGTGAATGGATTGATACTGTTGCCAAAGAAGGGGTCGATTATCTCTCAAATTTAGATAAAGCGTATCAGGCTGAACTTGAGACTGCCAAAGAACTGGAAAGTGAAATTGCTGCCTAGGAAACTGAAAAGCAGGGTTGGGAAGGTATAGTTTTTGGAATGGCTGAAATCTTGATTTACGGTTTTGATAAGTTTTTGGTAGAAAAACCAGTGCCGAAATTAAATGAAAACACATTATTTTCATTAAAAGTGAACATGAGCTGGAGAAATAAGATTTTCGAGGAAGGTATTGAAGTATCCACAAAATTCTTAAAGGAATTGAAGTGTATACATGAAATTAGGGATAATGATCTCAAGGCCATCGACTTGTAGATAATGGAGAACGTGTCTAAGCCGGTTCGGAAAGCAGAGCAAATTAGTACATGCTTGGAGGAAAAGATGAGTGATAAAAAAAACGCTAAGAATGTTGCAATTAAAGATTTCATTAGGATCGGAGGATTGATTCATTATTGATCATGGGAAACGATCATCTAAGGATGCACAGGCAAAAGTTGGAGGAAGTGCGAAGGGGCAAAGACATCTGGATAGAGAGGATCAAGACCGTTGGTTTGCCTAGTCAGCAGCTCCTGATTAATTTTGCGGTGGCTTTCCAGGAGTCCAGCGTAATGCAGCCAGTCAAAAAGACCCCAGAGCACCTGACCGTTTCCTCTATGAAGTGAATCTTGCTTAAGATAGTTTATCTGATTAGATATTTTAAGGGATTAGTTAATTATGGTTTCAAAGGGGTAGTTTCTTTAACTTCGGTTGGAGTTGGTTTTAAAAACTGATTAAGCCCTGCGTGGCTATATATTTTGATTTGCTCGACTCTGTGGGGGTCGATTCTTTGGTCATCTTTAAGGACATCATTATACTTTGAACTGATCTGGTTTTCAGTATATTGCTTTAATTTCAAGTACTGTTGAAACTTTATAGCATTGAAATATAATATCAGTTGGTTTATACGAGATTATGTTATTTCTCTGATCAGTTGGTTAGATTAGATATGTATGTTTGATTTTAGTTGGAATCAGATTATATGTTACATGATCTGTGTATGTGCTATTAAGCTTTTACAGTAATCTTATATGGTTTTCAATCTGGTGGTTGATCATAGAAACAATTTTATCAATCTTTAAGTTAGTTGGCTTATAATTGAATCAATTTATATTAATTTGTAATATTGCTTTGTAAGCTTATAATGGAATATTGTTTTTCCTTTAGTACTTTCTGGTAAAAATTATCCCATGCAATCATTCTTTTCAAATAAAAGAGCTAAAAGATTAATCATTTCAAAAGGTAGCTGCACCTTTGATGCAGAGAGGATAGTCGTGAGTGACTAACTCAAACTGATAGTGATAGATTTTTCTCTTGATTGGGTTGGGAGTCAAACAATTATTAAAATCTTTGAGAAGGAAAATTCTGTTCACTAACAATTTGAATGACATGAGTTCAATTGAATGACACAAATAACACATTTTGGGAGCAATATCATAACCCTCTTGCTTTTTCTCAAGCTTTTAAGAGTGTCAAAATCTTTTTTGACATTGGATCTCATTATTTGTACAAAACCTTATATTTCTGTTGGTTTCTTTAAGTCTTCTTTTCCAAATCAAAGTTTCCTACACAGTAGCTCTAGGCAACTATAATTTCATACAAAATGATCTTAGACATGTTAAACAAATGTAAATGTTCAATTTAAAAAATCAAATTTTTCCACATAAGGGCTGACTTGGTTTCTCCTAAATTTGGGCCAACCTGGCTTTATCAAGTAAATTTTGTGTATAAAAGTGGTTTAAACTTCTTTTTCTCTCATTCAAAGCTTTCTGCTCCTTACAACCCTACCACAGTCTAGTCATTCAAGGGTAATTTAGGGTGGGGAATGGTGTCCTATCTCTATATCCTACCGAGCTTTGAAACATGCATATTCATGGGGGATTGGGATGAGCTTTGGTTTGGAACCAATTGCCTATCCTAATTCAGCCAAGTAGGAATGTGCCATGGCACTTCCATTATGATAAATTTTATTTAAAGTTATTAAGAATTAAAATAGACTAATATTAACTTTATCAATAATTTTATTATTATATTGATTATTACTAAAACAATATTATATTAGTATAATTTTATTATTATATTATTCATTAACTTTGTTAATATTGTATATTGGCTCTAATATTCATGGTTTTAGATGACAAATGTATAGTTATGATTTTTATATATTTTTTGTACAGATGAATGGAAAATGAACTCAAACCCCACTTTTTATTTTTACAGATCCATTAACTGATTCACAAATCTAATTCTCTACCAGATCCACAAAATGATTCACAAATCTGAACTAGGATTTGAACCAGAATTGGTAACTCAGCAAAGGAAAAGTGGTGAACTAAGCCACTTAAATCAAGTGGCTAAGCTGCAATTTTTTTTGCCCTGCATAGAGGTGGTTTGAGTGAAACAAAACTCCACCTTGGGCTGATGCTCTTATGAATTCCTCCTACTCTAAAGATGGCATGTGTGCTTTTGGGATGCACCTTAAATGATTTGACTATTTGATTTTTTTTTATTGGCACACTTTTGACTAGGTTTTAATATTTATGATTGACTTCTTTGCCCAAGTTTTAGGTTCGCAAAGACACTTAAATCTTTTACCCAATGTGTATCTCACATGCATAGTTGGCAGCTTTGACTCACCAAAAGCTCAATAGATCCAAAATTTGTGACTCAATGAAAACTTGACAAATTAAAAAATTACTTAAATTTGTTTAGAAACACATTTCTTGCAAAATTTAATTATAAAATTTATCCACTGGATCCATTAACGAGTACAAAATAAATTTGTAATTTGAATACAAATTGAGTACAAAATAACATTATCAAGTGAAATCTTGATACAATAAAGTATTGACAAATAATATGAGTCTATGATGATTGCCTTTGTACATCATCAACATAATGCATAATTTACATATTACTAAACACAATATTTAACATATTCCTCTTCTCTAATCTAGTGAAAACTTGGGAAGAGGTTGAGGTTCTAATCTTTGGAGTCTTTTGAACTCTTCACTCGGCATAGAAGGTCGTGCATGTGGCTTTGGCTTGACCTTCATTTTGCTAGTAGATGGCAATGACTACTCCTTTGCCTCATCAATGCCATCCAATCTATAACTCATTTTGGTTTACCCACATCCTCCATTTCTTGGCTCTCAAAATCAAGAATGTCATCTTTATTAAACAATAGGGGCTGCTTATCTCACTATGCCCAATTTCTATAAGTATCAATGTCATCCAAATCAATGACCCTTTTTGTTTTGTCTTCTACCCATCTTGTGTGATGTTGAAGGTTGTATTCCATAAAGACAAGGTCATTGATGTGTTTTTGACCTAATTTTTTACTCCTCTGTGTAGATGTCCTAAAACAAGTTTTTACTCTTCTTCACGTGGATGTTTTCAAACAAACTCTAATTGTGGTTGCAACTAGATGCACTACAAGCTTGGCACAAAATGTAGATGGTTAACCTTTGATTATTCTACCTTTGATCAATGATCTCCCAAATGGGATCAAATATAAGGTTATACCCCTTGTAATAATTTCAAATGTACTATTTGGCCCTATCTATGGCCTTATAAATGGATCCACATTAGGTTTTGATCCCCATCTATCAAAAAACGAAGCTTTGACACCTACAACTTAAAAATACAAAAAGATTGAAGTTAAAATTTTCAATGAAAGACTAGAACTGAAAAATAAAATATTGAATTTGAATTTAAAATTGAAGTTTTGAGGTTACCTTCATAGTCATTGTAGCTCTTTGTGCAAAAGGATTATCGAATATTATTCTTGCAACCCTCTCTCCTTAAGGCTTCTTTAAATATGATGAGTCTGGCCATGCTCAACTCACAAACATCTATTTCAAGGAAGTCAACCAACAAATAATGCTTTTCAATGTTAGGAAAAGCGTTGCAAACTTCGTGACACCCACTCACACCAACTCTTTCCCTTTGGTGTGATCTCTTATTGAATTAAGAACACAAGGGTGATTATGAATAAGTTTTGTTATGCTTCATCATCCACAATCAAGTTTGCCTATGTCCGTGAAAGAGGGTCAAGGAAAATTGCTGCACAAGAGGTCAAAAAGAGTGACCGGTCCCTCTCTTCAAGCAGTCTTCCAGCTGCCACACATGATGTTGTTGCATGGTTAGTTATGATTTGAATTAAATTTGCTATGCCCACCTCCATGAAAACTTTTTCCAACATTAAACTCATTGTTTCTATATTTTTTACTTTGTTAAAGGCATCCAATGATTTTCAAAAAAATTACCTCACCATTTGAAGCAACCAAAAAGTTGATGATGGTGTGGTTCTTTCTGTCCCTCCACCCACCTGAAAGAATAGTGCACCCATACTTGTGCCATTTTTTCTTTTGTTATATTAGAATATCTCCGAATATCTTGTTTATTATTATTTTAATGGTCAATATTGTAAATCTTGTAAATATAAGTATGTTTCTAATATTGTTATATTCTTTTGTTATTAGAATGTTTCTAATAACATAGATTGTTTCGTAATAGAAACATCGTCTTTGTAAACTATAAATGAGCATCTTGCTCATTCATTAATCTATCCATTTTTTTACCAATTACCTGTGTAATATGGTATCAGAGCTAAGTTGATTTTTTTTCAAAAAATTTATAATTTCTTTATGAAATTATTAGTCTTTTAAATTTTTCAAATTTTTTTTCTTAGTTAATCTCCATCTCGTTGACTCTTGTGCTTGCAATTAAAGTTTTTTTTTGCAAAATTCTGTGGCTTCCTTCAGCAGTTCATGCGACCAGATATCTGGTCAACTCTTTTCTATACGGCCATTTTCTCTTGGTTGTTCCTCTGCACCTTAATGCGTTTTCACATTTTCTGGTTTGTGGTTGCCTGTCTGGTTCAAATGATTCTCGTATTCTTCTGCGACCCTTTCTAGGGATCATCTTCTATGATTGCTTGCTCGTTTTTTTTCGTCATTACTTTCGTGGTCAAGCTTTGTATCTGCTCGACACTCCTAGGCTTTCCATTCGACCTTTTCTGGGTTGTTTATCTGTAGACATATGACATTTTTCTGATTTGTGCAATCAGCTCATGGTCGTTTTTTTCTTGCTGACGACCTTCTGTGCTCGTGATGGGATTTTTTGGCTTGTTTCTTGCTTTGTGTCGTTCACACGACCCTTTCTTGGTAGTTTTTTTGTAGAGACTATTATTGCAGATGGCGTTTTTGCCTAGTGCATGTGATTTCTTTTGCAAAACCTGTTTTTGAAGACCGTGGCTAGGGTTTCGTCCTTTTTGGCAAGTTTTTTTTCACCAAATCATTTGGTTCTCACCTGTTTCTACAACCTGTTCATGCCGCCTAGGGTTTTCATGCACCCTCAGTATGTTTTTAGTAAAGTTTTTTTGGAAAACCTTTCTTAGAAATCTATTAACTGGTTTTTGAGTTTTTCGAACACTCTTCTCGGTCTCTGTTAGATTTTTCTGGGTATTTAGCACTTCATACATTGGGATTCGTGCCTGAAAATTTTCTCATCCACTTCAAAACTTGCGCCAGCTTTTTATCTTAGTCTCTTTCATTACACAATTTTTGTGTTGAAAGACTTCTGTCTTGATATTTGTGCCACCATTCGGTCAACAACCTTTGACCTTAGTATTTTGATATGGAATCTCTAACGAATATTCTGTTTGAGGGAAGTAAAAATTTCAATGACAGAAACTTCAATACTTGGAAGCAGTGTATGATGACGATCTTTGAATACAAATATTTTGACAATTGTTTTGGGCAAGACCGATCATCCTACAGATGAAGGAGATGAGAAAAATCGAGAAGCTGTCATGCTCATCAAATTCTCTGCCACAGGTTACTTCTGGCAAAACAACTGTAGAAATTTGGAGCCATCTAAAAGGTTTGCATGAAACCTTTGATAAGAGCCGAGCATTCTTCTTAAAGAATACGCTTTTTACGATCATGATGGATGAACAAGTGTCTGTGCAAGATCATCTCAATAAAATCAAAGGCATTCAAGATTAGTTGGAAGCTATTGGACACAAAATGGAAGAAGACATGGTGGTGATCACCTTGAAAAGTCTTCCGTCTTCCTATGAGCACTTTGTTGAAACTCTCAACATTGCTTCTACTCATGCAGATGTGTCGTTCTCTTATCTCTGTATAATGCTTTCAGAGCAACCTTTGCTCAGTCATTAGAAGGCCCGAAGAAGAAAAATATTCAGTGCAACTACTGTCGTAAGTTTGGTCATTTTAAGTTGGAGTGTTGTAAACGCTTAGTTGCGCAAGCCAAGCAATCTGGTTCACAGCCTAAAGCACATGTAGCAAAGCACACTAAGCAAAATGAGTCTGCATTTTACAACTTCATGGTTAAAAGACCCGCAAATCATGTAAAATCTTCTGCTTGGTGTTGATGTGAGTTTTATTCCATTACAACATGCAGAATCAAATACTCAATGCTTCGAGGCGAAACACTTAATACTCAACCCTCTTTTTAATAAGGTCATCTCTCATGCTAAGCTTGCAAAGTGAGATCATGAAATGACTTCAAGGTTCCCTTCAATTGTGGATACTCGCCTAGTGAAATGATGTGATTTGCTGGAATCACTAAGGGGACTTAAACTGTTTCTCAAGATTTGACAATGCACTTCTAAGGATTTGGCTTCACAATTTGCAATGAAAATATAGTTTTTGATTTTCAACTCTTGAACTTCCAACTTAACTTAAACTTGCTAACCTCTATTTCTACTCCTAGCTATGAATGCAAGAAAGTATGGATGAACTTGGACTCTACTAGGTGCAATCTTGTTAGTGACTCCACCCACCCAGTGCAAGCTTCTATTGTATACTCAAATAGTTTTCAAATCAATATCTCCTCTTCAATCTCATCAAATGGATGCAAACTAAAGATTAGATATCAATTTAAGTTAAGTGCTTTCAATCATTGGCTAACCACACAAGGCACACTTACAATCAACAAGAGGCTAGTGGCCTGGTTTTGTTCGAGTCAAGCAAGTAAACATCCAGGATTACTTTCATTCAACTAAATTACTTGAAGGAAATTCTATTCTATTCTAAACTCAAGAACTTGAAATGAAATCTATTATAAGTGAGGATGAAGATAACCATTCAATAATTCAAACTTGATCAAAATTAATCACCATGCAAAACACAACAGTGATAAGTAGAGAAAATTCGACATTTATCTTTGCAACAATTCTCCAACATCTCCTTACAAATGAGAGGAGTAGTCCTTATATAGAGAGCTCAAATACAATGAACAACCAATATTAAATTAGAATCAACGACCTAGATTGGGTCCTACAAACCCTAATTAGGGTTGCCACCCCATTGGCCAATGAGATTCAAGCACACCTCAAAATGGATCAATAGCAAAATTTCAAAATAGTGACAACCAACCAAATGACACCAAATGGTAAGCCAATCAGAATTAAGCATCTAAACTACCAACCAATGAGAAATTAATTTGCCACTTGGGCTTACATCAAATTATTATCCAAAATATTATTTCCTTTGTCTCTTTCTTTCTTTGCCAATTCGATGAACCTGGACACAACATTGTTGAGCACATTCATTGGTGGCATGGGTGTATTCTGAATTCTCCAATCTGCTAAGTCCATTTCAGTTTTAGCTGTAGCAATTGTCTTCTTCCATTCACTTGCATTGTCCTTGATCGAAGCCATGAAAAGCTCAAGAGATGAAAGCCTTCTCAAATACTCCCTTCTAATGATACCATTCTCCTCAATTGTGAAAGTTCTCAACTTTTCTCTCAAAATCTCTAAGTTCATGTTTTCTTCTTTCTTCTCCTCAAAGTTGAAGTCTATCTTTATTGCACTCAAAGCCTCCTTGATCATAGTATGGATGGAAACACCAAGATGGGCACTATTATTCCTTATCTACGCCAAAGTATCTTGCCTGTGGATTAAGGCAAAGTACCATTCTATCACATCCTTCATCTCTCCTGCCTTGATCACCTTACTTCTCTCTAATAGCTGCTCATGAACTTCTATCATGGTTTGCAATCTAGGTATGGTTTTATTTTTTATAGGTTGAAACTCCTCCCAAAGGCTGTTGAAAGCATGAAATCTCTCTCTAAGTGCTATGAGTGCTTGAAATTGCCCCACGAATCTTGGAACAAAGGCCATCCCTACTTGCAATACTTCATCCAAGCCTGAGTTTCTTGAAGTGATGTCGTTGAAGCTTCTGCATTATCAATATCTTCCCTCTCAAGGGTGAGAGGTGGTACGAATATGTGATCTCTCTGCTGGATTGGTTTGAAGACAATCCTGTAGTATGCTATCAATCTTTTATTCTCCTCCTTGTATTTGTTCTTCTTTGCAACTTCCTTATTTAATCTGGCCTTAAGAGCATCCAGAGCCTCTTCATATTCTATTTACTATGTAGAAGCTGTTAGATTTTAGCGAAGAGATCTAAAGCATTAAACAATTAACAGAAAGGTAAAGCAATAAGACAATTACACAGTAATTTTACCCTGGGAAACCTCTATGAGGAAAAACCCAGCATTCAGATCAGATCATTTAATTTCTCTCAAAATCACAAGTACAATGACTCACAATGATATCGCTGTAGATTTGCTGAGGATCCCCGATCCACGAAGCAAATCTCCAAATCGCTGGCCACAGATCCCACAAGTAGTATCTCAACTGTACATGACAGCCAAGTAATGTCTCTGTATACAGTAGAAGGATAATAACCTTAATAATGTCCCAGCATTTATACACGATCTGGAAGCAAGAATATATTGACACACAGTCTGAATATACGGAGGCACGATCTGAGTATGTAGTCACAAGATCTGACTCAGCAATATGTAAATGCACACATAATCTGAGTTAAATGATAATGTTGAATGTCTTGAATGGATACACTGCTGTCGCAGCATATAGGATGGATAATATGAAGTCTTTTGTCTTGACGCCCAATATAGCTCAAGATATATATTTGCTGCTCTGAAGTATTGAGATTGCTGTGTATGTATTCACATGTATTTGCTGCTTTGAAGTATCAAATGTTATCGAAAGTTCAGCCTGTCCTGAGAAGTAATCAGATCTGAATGATTACTTGATTAGTTACTAATGAATTTCCAAGAACAGATCACATGTCACAAGCAGAGTATTCTCAAGTGCAGATCGCAAGTGTATGACAGAGCTGCTTCAAGAGCAGATCGCACTTCTTTGGAGCAGATCACAAGTAGATGACAATATCATAGCAACTCTAGGAGCAGATCGCCTTCTCCAGGAGCAGGTCGCACTCCTCCAAAGCTGATCATAAGTAGACAACAATATTAGAGCAGGTCTATGATCAGGTTGCACTCTTCAGGACAGATCACATGTCTTTTAGTGAGTGAGTTATCTTTTATTGCGATGAGAGATAGCATACATATATGCGTTGCCAATAGAACATAAGCAGGCCGACCTTCTACAAGGTACATGAATTTTGGCGCCAAACATGCTGAGGCGAGAGGGTAGGGCCGACCAATGCTAAAACGTCTACCCTTAGACGTTTTTTATAGTAATAAACTATTTAGAACCAAATTAAAGATTTGTTCTAAATGTTTAGAATTATTTCAGCTAGATTCGACTAGCTATAACATTAACAGAAGCCCCCAATTCATGTTCAACTCTCATAATATAGGGGCTGAATGCAATCTCTTGCTTTGTCCACCTTAGGAATGACAATTTGAACCTTGCGGTTTCCTGAATCATCGCTGACTCTCTTTCTTAACTTGTTGTATAAGATCTTCAATGTTCTCAATATTCTCAATTGGTTCAGGCTCATCAACATTTTCTTTTCCTTGTATCATATCCCACAACTAATTAGGTGTTGTGCAGTCTCCTAACTCCAAATTCGGCTCTTCTCTTCTCTCAACTGGTATAACTACAACCTCTTCCTTTGGACCTTCATGAGGAGGTGGGATTTGGTCATCCTCAAGAGAATCCTCAACATCGACCATCTCATCATTATTTCCATTTTGTGAGGAGAGCATTCCTTCTAACTTAGTGGCACTCAACGGAGAATATCCTGAAGAACTTTGATCAACACCATCCTCTGATTCTAAAGAAATCTCTTGATGCACTTCCTTTCCTTTTGATGGCATCGTCTTTCCTTGCTTTGAAGTTCCACTTTCTTTGGATGGAGGAGCAACTTGTTTCTGTCTCTTTGCTTGTGGCCTTTGTTAGCAATTTAAGTTGTCATTAGTGTATTTCATCAAACCCATTCACACCGGTAGAAGATCACTGGTCGCTCGCATTACTTAGATGACACCGGTAGATAAAGCACATAGTATATGCACCGGTCAACTAAGTAGTTAGATAAACCAGTAGACTAAACCAAGTACTCAGTATCGATCTTATTCAGCATCCAACGACAAACCGGTACCGATCTAACTGATAGAAAAATCTGGTCCAGTTTTTGTGGAACAGTTTGAGTTACAGTTTGAGTTAAGAGCCTGATTATGCGAGACATCCATTACTCTGATGCGAAGTTAACCTTTCAACAGGAGTTAACTTTAAGTTCTACGGATGATCTCAAGATAAACTCCAGATCACAACGCACAACTTTCTTGTGTTGCATATTTTATGGTCAAGTTTATTCCTTGGCGGTTCTATGAGTCAAGAGGATCACTCTTGTATAAATATTAGTGATAGGACGCAAAGTGTGTTGCTGTTGTTGATAAGTGGAAATTGCAGAGAGCAGAGGAAAGATATCTTCTGAGGAGTGCAACAGGCACAAGGGTAAAGCAAGAAAAGAAGATCAACAGCCAGGCAAACAGGGGAAGAAATCTATAGGTATGATCTAATTAGACAATCAGTGTCATCATAAATCACTGCTTTTGAAAGGTATTTCATCATATACAAATCCCTCTAAAAGGGTGAACCTAATCGGTTCGTTGTAAAAATCCCTTAACAAGGTAACATCTTGTTGATGTTCAAAGTCCTGTAACCAGGCAGCTCCTAACAGGGTTTAGATCTTAACAGATCTCTTGTAAAATCCCTTAACCGGGTAGCACCTTAGCCAGTGCTTTGTATGCTCCTAACAGGGCACCTTCATTTAGAACTAGTGAAGTTGTGAGCTCTGTCTCACCGTGGTTTTTTCTCTCTAACCGAGGGTTTCCACGTACAAATATTTGTGTAGATCTGTGTGATTCAGTTTATGCTTGTGAATGACTGTTGACTTTTTACTTTGCATTCAAGAATTTGTTTACAAGTTTTAAACAATAAGATTTAGTATTTTTTGATTCACCTCCCCCCTCTCAGTAATCGGTAAGATAACATCAATTGGTATTAGAGCCAAGTTCTCTATACAATAATAGTTTAACAATTTGAGAAAAAGATCATGGAGGGTTACCGGTACCAGAAACAGCTAGAGGAAGCCAATGACATTATTGCCTCGTTGGAAAATAGACTGAGGAAGTCACTTGCAAAGAGAAAGGAGCTGGCTTTGCAATTAAATGAGAGCAATGAAACCATCGACGAACTCTCTGGGCAGAGTGGGTCTGATGAGGCTGAGGAAGCAGTCTCCGAGCTTACGGAAAAGAATTAGATCCTAATCGGTCAGATTGTTGATCTCAAAAGGGAGCAAAAGGTAAATGCTCTAAGAATGACTGAATTGATTGAGCAGAAACGAAAAACTGAAAGCGAAAGGAACACAACAGTCAAGACATCAACAGCGTCTGAAAAAGCAAGGAACCGGGCGGAGGAAGCTGCAATAGCCAATGAACTCCTCATTATGCAACTCCAAGAGGACTTGTTGATTGCCACCGAGGAAAATGCCAATATGCATAAAGCATGGCAGGTTAGAGATGAAGCATGCAAGAAGCTAGCGATCAAGATATATCAACTCAAGGAACAAATGAAAGTCCTTGAAAGAAGGAATGAAATGCTGAGAAGATACAATGAAAGCTTGGTCAAGCTTGATGAGCAACTCAATGCTCAACGAAGGCACAATGATCACACCGGTCTCGGATTTACTGGTGGAGTCAACAAAAGGAAGACGCTAGCACAAAGAGGTAGGAAATTTTTTTACACCTCTTGTAAGCTTAGTGGAAAACTAGGTCATGACACTAATGGCTGTAGAAATGCACCTGTAAGAACCAACAACTGGATGTACCATGATCCATGTTCTTCAATCAATTTCTTAGGCTCCTCGGAAAGCCTCACATGTAGAGCCTCTTGCAACTGTCACACAATCTTCATGGCAAATACATCATTGAATATTTTGAAGTTCTTGGAATTGTGGAGATGTAGCTATGGATAGCATTCATGAACTAAATATTCTCCTTGAGTCGTTCCGCACCTTCCCAATCTTGCCAATACTTGGAATTTAAAATATTCTAGCCTGCATGTAGACAAAGTAGGATGTCATGTAAAATGCCATAGTGTTCTTCATCATCCTTAGTTGGTGATCAATGTTGTCACTGATAATCTTCGCCCATTCAAACATCACCTCTCCTAATAGGATCTTGTCTATAAAGTAGAACATCCAAGGCTTGAAAGTGCCACCATGTGGTTCTCCCATTACTTTGTTTAGCATCACAATGAGATCACCAATATCTTGCTTGAAGACTTATATAGTCAGCTTGGTCAACTTCAAGATCTTAGAGTAATGACTATATGACTCAACCACCCATTCATCGTTCATCCTCTTCGCACATGCATCCACTTGATCTTCATAGTGTTTCGAAGCTTGCTCCTTGGTGATAAAGGTTCCCTCCTTGTGAGATGGTATGTCGAAGGTCATCCTGATAGTCTTTTCTAATAACACGGTCAATATTCCTCTTCTCTTTCCCATACTCGACTGTCTTCTTTTGGGGGTTGTAATTCTTGGCATATTCAAGGACCAACTCGATGCTCTGCATGGTGGGAGGGAAGGCAGATGCTTGAACTATCCCATTCTTCATCATCATCTTGGCCATCCTAGAAGTTGGATCTCCAGACATCCTTTCCTTCACTTGGATCGTATTGACAGGCCCGAGACTAGTATCTCCAATCTTCTTATGCTTTGTAGTGAAACTAGATTTTGGTACCATCTCTTTGGTGTCTCTCCTCACTTGAGCTTCTCTATCCTTCTTTGAGCTCCCAGTCTTAGCTCCTGACATGCTCCTTCCTGCCATAACAATTCTCAATTGGACTTGGAGTCTATATTTTAATCAACACATTAAGGATTTAGGCTTGAGTTCAAAATTAGTAAGCTAGAGTTTATGAGATTTTTGAAAATTCTTTCCCATCCATGCCTTAGTGAAATCTCTAATTAATTGAACTTAATAGTTTTCTTTTATGATATTTCAATTATTTCCAAAGAAAACTAAAATTTGAGATAAAATCCGCTAAGTTGAATTACAACCAAGTTGATTGATCTCCTTTAATAGATTTAAATTTATGACAAATCAAATTAGATTGCATTTCAATTCTGCCCAATCCTTAGTTATGAAAGAGATGAAATTCATTTGAATACACCTCTGATTTCTTCTTTTTCAACTCGGAAGGAATGGGAATTTAACTAGAAACAACTTCTGATCTGCACCGTGAATTTAAAAAAAATCAAAATTTGAAGAGATTTGAATTCTTACCTTCCTCAAACAGAATTATTGAAAGGGATGCGCCTCACCCACCAAGACTTGCAGCCTTTTGGAAAACAATTTGCAGTCTAGTTAGGAAGATAAATACGCTGCCTTTTCCTTGAGATCTAATCGCTGTATATTAAGGCTAATTCACTGCTCTTTCTGGGTAATAATCACTGCTTGTTGGAGAGTATTTTGTTGTCTAACTGGATGCAGTTTGCTGCTTTGAATTGCAGAGATAAAACTGTTTTGAATTGGTGTTGAAATGATTTGAAATGTCCCCTTATATAGGTGCTTGGAGATTGAAAAGACACAACCTCTCAAGCAGGTCGACTTGCCTGGAAATGGGTCAAGAAAAAAATAATTGCATTTAATTCTCTTCCCTTTTAGGCCGAACTGGCTGGGAATTTGGAAATGATTTTAAAAAATGTCTAATTTTTCCTCCAGATTTGGTGCTATCTTGATCGCCCAGCTGAGTATTGTTGTGGGGCAGAAATAAAGTGCACGAGAGGATAAATAATCGTCACGCAAGGGCAGGATCTGCCCTCCATTGAGGAATTTTCTTTTACCAATTTCATATTTGCCCCCTTCTTCCTTATTCAAAATGATATTTATTATTGCCATTCCTCAATTTTTAAGCATACATTGCCTTCCAATCAATTCGACACCTAGCTAGGATTTATCCTTTAAAACTTCTGCAATTCAAGCCTTTGGATAGTGATATGCGGTAAGTTGAATGATCAAGAGTGGATCCTCGGAGAAAGTTGACAAATTCAGGGAGGAAGTTTGATTGATGAGAAGTAAAAAATCCTTGGGTAGGGGTAGAATCCGTCCCCTACCCAGGATTCTATCCTTGGCTGGGGCAGATTTCCGCCTTCCTGGCATTGTGTAAAGAGCCTGCCTGGGTCTTAACTGCAAACTGACTTCTAACTCCAATTTAATTGCAATTGATTGAATGTTTTCAACAATATGAATTCTAAATGAATTTCTCCAGACTTTTAAAAATAACACCAGCAGCAAATTATCTTAACATTTACTTCATTGTTTTACTACATCTGTCAACATGATAATATAGATTATCATAAAATAAATACTAATTAATAACAAATTAACCATGCACCTTGAAATACAAATGACGTGCAGTACATTCCAAACGCAGCTTGTATGGAAGTTGATGCCAGCAAATAAACTCATTAATTACCCTGCTCATATTTTTAAACCCTTGACACCACCTAGAAGTTCAGCCTCTACCAACTTACGCAGCCCCTACTTGCAACCATAAAACAAAAGATGTACGGCCCCTCTTAATGTTCGTACGGCAGCCTGTGTTTTAAATCTGTACGGCCCTCCTTGAAATCTGTACGACAGCTTCTAAAGATGGTAACAATCACTTTCCAGCAGCAAACAGAATGCAGATCCATTACCATACATTGCACATGAAAATTCGATGAGTTCTCTCCAAAAGCTGAAGACCAAACCCGTGAAACCCTTGTTCTTCCTCAAGGAATTTCGATTTCTTTCTCAAACCACTTTCAACTTCACAAATTTGATATCATGACATAAGGTAATGAATTCCCTTTCACCAATGCATATATAAAGGCTTTTAATGAATCTTCTTCATGACACTTTTCATTAAAGAGCCTTCACCATCACACCATTAAATTAAAACATTAAAGTCCAAAGTTATTAAATTAACATAACTTAATTTAATAACTTTTATTATAAATGTGATGCAACTGAATCTCACTGACAAAATCATTCAAACTTCTGACAATAGCACCCGAGCTCAGACTGCCCTACCAGAAATAGTCAACTGCCCAAAATAGACTTACTAAAAATAGTAAGTCCCTCAAACTGGAGATCCCTGATAAACGATCCTGCAACACCTGATGACACTGTGCAGGCGCCCTGCTAAACCAAGCTATGCCCAAAATACCACTTACTATAAATAGTAAGTCATCCAATTTGTCCCAAACGAAGAGCAAACCTGACAACCAGAACCTCCAGAATGGAATCCAACTACTGGCACTGCTAACTGACCCCCTCTGATCACCTGATTAGCTTGCGAGGGTTGCCAAACAAGGCTAATTTCAGAGACTAAAAAACAGGGACATTACAGTCCTCCCTTCCCAAGATTGCTTGTCCTCAAGCAATCAGAAGAAGACAAGCAACATCACAGACCACCTAGATCCCAGGGATGGTCATAAGTAATGTCTCGATCCTCACCATACTCCTGTTAAGAAAATCCCAACATCAACACCCAAATAACTGACATCACTGAAAACCAACTGTCGATGCCAATGCAGGAAACAACACAATGGAACTCAACCCAATTGAAACATCAACTCTGCCAAAACTCGAGTCCGTGTCAAACTCACACTCACACCCAACTGCACTGAGAAGACGACAATGACCAAATGTGCCTGAATCACTGTTACCAGCTCTAATCTCTGATAAACTGCCCTAGGTGTGTGGATACTGCAAATAGTCCAACTTGCAATTGCCAATTCCATCTGCAAAAGATGGTGCTAATCCATCCCAAAATGGATGGTAAGAAACTAAAGCTGGTCTACACCTGCGTGAAATCAAATCTTCTACCTCTGGATCAAAAGAAAAATGATGAGCATACCCCACCATATAATGCCGGTAGAAAGCCCCAATCACCGTCAATGGCTCATCATTACTCAACTGGGAATCATGAGATGGCTCCAATCTCTGACTCCTCATAACTGCAGGTAGGTTAGGATCCTGAGCAACCCTTTCAGCAAACCCAACCTCGAAATCCCTGTGGGGAAGCATCGTAGTTAGAGTCTCCACAATCTTCCCTACCAACCTCCGAATAGCACAAGAGCCTCGGATGAGAGTACCCTCAGACACTCTGTACGAATCCTCTTGCACATTTGCACTTTCAAGTAAATACTCCATGAATGACTCGGTGCAGTAGAAATTATACGTGGTAGCGTCAACTTGCTCCCCCGCAACCCACAACTGATCTCTCTGAAAATGTGGCACAACCAACTGTTCCGTGGTATCAACTATGTGAGATGATGAAATAGATTCACTTCCAGCAAAAGGAAGCAAATCAACCTTAGAGCTTAACTCCACTAGTACTCCTACCTCATTCGTACCAAGTGCTCCCATGTCCTGAACAGATGTGTCTGCCACATCATTATGTTTCTCATCACCAATCGTAGAAGCAAACTCACCACCAACCACCTCAATGTGCAATCGAACTGGGTTTGGGGCTGGTGTGGATCGTAAATGCTCCAACTCTACGGTCACCTCCTCTAACTGGATTTGTGACTCTTGAAGAGCCCGCTGAGTGCCCTTAAAAGCCTCAGTAGTCGCTGTGAGCTCCTGAGTAAGTTCACTCACCTCCTCCTCTCTATCCATCAATGCCTCATATGCTGTACTCCCCCACTCAACTAGGTGATCTCGGTTAGCTACCATCTGTAAATAATCTTGTCTCAAAATCTTGACAGCCTCACGCAAGGAATGGATCTCTGTCAAGGAAAGGTAACCATCACTGTGCTCATCTGCCATAAGAGCACCCCAATCATAAACAACCAATAGCTGACGAGTGGCATCAAAATGCTTGAGAGTAGAAATAATATCTCTCTCATCAACTCGCAACTGGCTAGTCACATGATGACTCTGCACAATGGGCCTCCTATGAACAACCTCTATTGTGCTGTCCACACTATGAGAGGAAGCTGCATCCAACAAACTCCCCTCAAGATCACCGTATCTCTATGTACTTTCATCCGAGTACACATCTACAAACTGAGTACAGGCATCAGACTCGTCCTCATCTAATTCTGAGGAAGCCGCTACTGAATCCAACTCAACACCATCTCTTGCTACCTCGTCCTTTGCAACTGCCTGACAATCCAGATCCTGGGATCCATCCTCACTCAGTAACAACTCAGAGTCTTCCCCCAAGGTCTGATAAATCAAACATGTCCCGTTGTAGAACGAATCATCCTCATGAGTTACCGAAGAAGTAACCCCCTCTCTAAAAGTGGAAGCTCTGGCAGTAACAAACTCCTGCCACTCATAAGCTTCCCTGTCCTCATCTGTGAGTCCCTGTAACACATAATCCTGGAACCCACCCCCACCACATGACAATGCTGAGTCCACACCTAGAGTCAGATATAGAAAGCCAGAAACACTACAACACTCATCATCCTCGCTCTCAACATCGGAAATATCTGTGATGCTAGTGTCTACATCATCTATCCACAACTCCTCCACTAACTCCGTCTGCATACAAGACTCAATGTCGTCATGTGAATCAACTATACTGTGGCATGAAACTACGTTGCCCAAATCAACTGCAACACTCCCATCCTGAGTGTCATCTCTAGAAAGCTCCATGCTCACATCCTCAACACAGGAAAAAACCACTGTCTCCTGTACTGATCCCACACTGCGACTGCTATCATAAACCTCTGAGCTGTCAGAGCTCATATGCTCCTTGCAGTCATCACCCAACATCTCACTGGGGGTGTCATCTCCAATGCAGGTCACAACATCCTCAAAAGTGTCATCAGATGTGTCTATACTATCAGCTCCCACATCTTCTGCTGAAATCTCAACTGCTGACACCTGACTCTGCACACATGACTCAACGTCACGCTGTGCACCAATAATGCTTGAGCACGAACTGTCATCAACTGACTCCGCTGTGGTACCCAAATCACCAACATCACCACTGGGAGACTCCATACATGCATTAGTCCCATCTGAGGTAGCAACTGCCTTCTGAACTAGAGCAACACTACTATAGCTGACATAAAAATCTCCAATAACCACTCCCTCCACGAAAGAGTTTGAACACTCAGTGATAACTACCGTATCAGTTGCCTCTGTACAAACCGTAGTGACTACTCTGGGAACCTCAATCTGTTGATGCTCAGCGCTGCTGTCAACCAATGGTACTGAAACATCCACATGTTCCTGTGAAATAAATCCATCATCAAGACTGTGGATAGGTTCAGTAGGTGCCGTACCAACTATAGGCACATCTGTGTCATGGGCACCTGTTGGGGAAAACTCAAGCTTTCTTCCCTGCAATCTAGATGTCGGCCTTCTAAAGGCAGAAACCATATACCTCGCTGCCCTGTCAACTGTCACTGGATCCGACAAACTCTCTGCCAATCTCTGTTGATGCAGCCTAAGTCTATCCATACTTTCTACTAAGGCATTTAATTCCTCTCTTTTTGCCATACTGTGTCGGCGACTTCAAGAACTAGGTCTCCTGTATTTATCCATAGCTAGGGAAAGTGGAAGTGCTGATAACTTTTTTTTAAAAAAAAAACTTCAAAATATAAATGAATCCAGACCCCCATAGGATGGTAGGAAAAATGCTTTGATACCACTGTAAAGAGCCTGCTTGGCTCTTAATTGCAAATTGACTTCTAACTCCAATTTAATTGCAATTGATTGAATGTTTTCAACAATATGAATTCTAAATGAATTTCTCCAGACTTTTAAAAATAACACTAGCAACAAATTATCTTAACATTTACTTCATTGTTTTACTACATCTATCAACATGATAATATAGATTATCATAAAATAAATACTAATTAATAACAAATTAACCATGCACCTTGAAATACAAATGATGTGTAGTACATTCCAAACGTAGCTTGTATGGAAGTTGACGCCAGCAAATAAACTCATTAATTACCCTGCTCATATTCTTCAACCCTTGATGCCACCTAGAAGTTCAGCCTCTACCAACTTACGCAGCCCCTACTTGCAACCATAAAATAGAAGATGTACGGCCCCTCTTAATGTTCGTACGACAGCCTGTGTTTTAAATCCGTACGGCCCTCCTTGAAATCTATACGACAGCTTCTAAAGATGGTAACAATCACTTTCCAAAAGCAAACAGAATGCAGATCCATTACCATACATTGCACATGAAAATTCGATGAGTTCTCTTCAAAAGCTGAAGACCAAACCCGTGAAACCCTTGTTCTTCCTCAAGGAATTTCGATTTCTTTCTCAGACCACTTTCAACTTCACAAATTTGATATCATGACATAAGGTAATGAATTCCCTTTCACCAATGCATATATGAAGGCTTTTAATGAATCTTCTTCATGACACTTTTCATTAAAGAGCCTTCACCATTACAACATTAAATTAAAACATTAAAGTCCAAAGTTATTAAATTAACATAACTTAATTTAATAACTTTTATTATAAATGTGATGCAACTGAATCTCACTGACAAAATCATTCAAACTTCTGACAATAGCACCCGAGCTCAGACTGCCTTGCCAGAAATAGTCAACTGCCCAAAATAGACTTACTAAAAATAGTAAGTCCCTAAAACTGGAGATCCCTGATAAACGATCCTGCAACACCTGATGACACTGTGCAGGCGCCTTGCTAAACCAAGCTATGCCCAAAATACCACTTACTATAAATAGTAAGTCATCCAATCTGTCCCAAACGAAGAGCATACCTGACAACCAAAACCTCCAGAATGGAATCGAACTATTGGCACTGCTAACTGATCCCCTTTGATCACCTGATTAGCTTGCGAGGGTCACCAAACAAGGCTAATCTCAGAGATTGAAAAACGGGGACATTACTCATTGGCAATGAGAGGCATATATTGATGGCATAGTGAAGATGGAGAGGGAGCTATGGAGTTGATGTGAAACGAAGCAAACAAAGGTGGAATTTTAGTGAAGTGAAATGTAAAAATCCTTGGGCAGGAGCGGAATCTGCCTGTTGCCCAAGATTCTATCCTTGGGAACCTCTTTGATTCAGGGAATCAAATGGAGTTTAGGCCAATCTTTTGACATGACCAACCTTGGGGTTTTGCACTACTGCCTAGGCGTCAAGGTTTGACAACAGTCTATTGTCATCTTCATCTCTTAGCCTAAGTATGCACAAGATCTGCTAGACAAATTTACAATGTAGGACTGGAAACATGCATCTACACCTATAGAGTTTGGTCTTAAGTTGTCAGCCAAGTCTAGTTCTCTTGTTGAGAATGAATCCGTATTCAGGCAACTAGTGGGCAGTTTGGTCTATCTCACCGCCACTAGACCTGATCTTAGCTTTGTAGTGAGTTACATATCCCGCTTCATGACAACTCCCACCTCAGATCATTGAGTTGCAACAAAGCACATTCTGCTCTATATCAACACTATATCAAGGGCACTCTAGACTTTGGTATCCTCTATGGATGAACCAACGATCCTGGACTCATTGGTTACCATGACTCAGATTGGGGAGGCTTTGTTGATGACAAAAAGTCCACTTTCGGGTATGTCTTCAGTTTGGGCATAGGTGCTATCACTTGGACCAGTAAGAAGTAGCAGGTCACATCTCTTTCCTTAACAGAAGCTGAATATTAGAGAACAATCAAAGCAGGTTGTGAGGTAGTTTGGCTTCGAAGAATGCTTTTCGACATCCATATGTCTCAGGCACACCCTTTCCCCCTCTTTTGCGATAATCAAGGGGTGCTCAAACTTGCCAGACCTGTGTAATATGTTCTTCCATTACTAACTTTGCCTCTTCAATTGTATATGTTGAGCAACCTTCCATTTAAGTCTTTTCGAGAAAGTGCCTTGTAGCCTTATTTGCTATTGTCAATGTAGTTATCAAATTCTCTAATAAGGACTGCTTGCAACATTGAAGGGGAGGCATGAGGGCATTATTTTATTTGATGAAAGTGTTTATAAACACTAATTAAATAATTATCTATTAATATGTGAATATTATTGAATTTATAAATAAATAAATAGAATATCAACTTTCCTTTGGTTGGCAACAATGATAAACCTCATTTTCATGTGGTCAACCACCCCAATTTAAAATTGAAACATGTATATATAAAGAGCTTCCTTGTGTTAGAGTAAATAGGTTTTCATCTATTTATGGTGCTTAAGTCCAACACATGCACATAGTATTATTATACATTTCTAGGGGAGCAAGTAGAGTTTATTATTATTTTCTTACTTGTGCATTGAGTAAATTGTGTTGGGTGGTACTACCTACCCTCACACTGTTAGCATTAAGCAAACCTATAAGCCTGCTACCGGTACTAGTGTTGTCATTGATTGACAAAGAGAGTATAGAGACTAGTCATCTCTATTAAGTCTCCAGATCCAAGGAAATCTGTATGAAGGGAAGATGGTTTGGCTGCTACATGAATACCACCGGTCATCGCTCAAACCAGTCTCATCATCAATTACCGGGTAATGTACACAGTTAAGGAAAAGAGAACACCAGCATCAACCAAAGTCCAGGGTACAACCAGTATAGAAAAGTACAAATAAAGCAATAGCTTGCTAGTGTCAACAATACAACTAAAAACGGAGCAACCGGTAAGCCAAGAAAGAGACAGGAGCAGGTCAAAGACTCTTACCTGTTTATAGCATGAAGAACTCAACCGATATATTATAAGACTCCAGTATGAACCCAGGAAGTCATAGTCAACTGTCTATTCCAACCAATTCCTCTTGACCAGGATTTATTGCAGTAAATCCGGGCGACTTTGAGTTATCTTGGTGATCGGTTTGAGGCACAGGTGAAGGATTTAAAGCCGAAATTAGTGGCTTTTTGAGACGCGATTGAAGGATTTAAAGCCGGCATCAATTGCTTTAAATCTAAGTGTTATCTCTTATGAAGGAAAGTTCTCTGACACGCAACTACTGCTTTCTTCATTAATCAGATAAAGGAAGGGCATATATCGGATGTTTCTTCAGTAGACTGGTACTCGACTGAGCATTGAATCCGATGTAGATCTGGAGTTAGGTCATGCTTAATGAGCACAATTAGGGCCATGACCCTAAATATTCTTCTACCTAAGGCAAATAGGACTTGCCTTCATTCTGCTGAGAAAAAGAGTGCTCTTGTAAGCTGTTGAAGCCAAGGTGAAAAATAAAAAAGAAGTGAGAAAGAAGAACTGTGCAAAGAAGCACAGAAGTAGAGAAGACACCTGCACCGACTGGTGTTATTTCTCAGTTGAGCAAAAATAGAGATCTTATCAGGTTGTGTAGCCATTTGTAAAAGGTCATTTACTCTATTGTTTTCTAGCAAACTATAATAGTTAAATCCCAGAATTTGGGTGGACTCTAACAGGTCCCTTGTATCAAAATCCCTTAACCGAGTGACATCCTTCAAAGTGTTCAAAGTCCTCTAACCAGGCAGGTCCTAACAGACCTTATTGTAACAAATCCCTTAACCGGGTCGCATCTAACAAGTGCGCTTCTATCCTTTAACCGGGAAGGCTTCTAACAGGGTGTACTCCAGAAGAGTATAAAATTTTGTGAGGTCTCCTCACACCGTGGTTTTCACCCTAACCGGGTTTCCACGTGATAAATCTGGTGTCACTGTGTGATTGTTTACTTACTGTTATTATTTGCTTAAATCTGCTTGCTTGTTTGCTGTAAGTTTACTTCATCGGATTAAAAGGAAAAAGTTTAAAGAGGTGCTGATTCACCCCTCCCCTCTCACCACCGGTTGGGACTGTCAATTGGTATCAGAGTGCCAGGTCTGTCTTCTTTGCTGTTTGACCGCACAAAGAAAAAGTCAAGATGATGAGGAAGGACCAAAGTTTTCAAAAGAAAACTTTACTCTCTGATGTAGCAGGATGAAGCTGTACATGAAGACCAATGGCGATCAATACTGGAACCATGTCACGACTGGCTACACTGAACCCTCTGGCACGCTGACACCCGATCAACAGAAAATCAAAGCCGAGCACACGGCTGCTCAGGACATGATAGCCAACACACTACTTGATCATGTGTATGCCAAGATAGAACATCTTGATTCTGCCTTCAAGATGTGGGGCAAGTTGCAAATGGTTTATGGAGGGGATCCAAATGTTCAAAGAGCCAAGGTAGAAAGCCTCAGAGGAAAGTATGATGACATGAGGATGAACGAAGGAGAAGATATCGAGCAATATAGCAACCGGATCAAAGAGGTGATCAACTCCATAAGAAGTGCTGGAGGAAAGCTCAGTGAAGAGGAAGTGGTTAGCAAAATACTAAGAACTCTCAGACCTCAGTATGCCATCAAGATCTCTGCCATTCAAGAGCTTAGATCGGTGACCAAAGATCAAGTCACCCTAGACTCCCTAATCGGTAAGCTGGCTGCCTTCGAATTAAGTAATTTTGATAATAGCTTATTTGTTCAGGAAGCAACATTTAAGTCTTTTGTCAACGTCTCTTCCACCAAAAAGGGAAGAGAAACCGGTAATTGCTCTACCGGAAAGATTGGCAATCTTGTTGAGAATCTGCTCTCAGAGGAGATGGAGCAAGATGAGTTCGAAACACTCATCGCTGGGAGATTCCCCAGATGAAAAGGGAAGTACAAAGGGAAACTCCCCTTGAAATGCTTCTCTTGCAACAAGATAAGACATATTGCTGCAAGGTGGCCTGATAATGAATCTAAAGATAAAAGAGACCGGTTCAAGAGCAAAGCAAAGAAGGAATGCTATCTTGCAGAGGAAGGAGTTACCAACAATGAGTCTGAAGACTCAGAGGATCCAGAAATTGCATTTGTTGCAATAAAGGAGGAGAATCCTTCTATAAATGAAGTTGCACTCATATCCAGGTCTCATCAATATGATGACTGGATCATTGACAGCGGATATACTCACCACATGACCGGTGACAAGGACAAGTTCATCAACTTGGAGCTCAATGACAGCGGATTAGTTACCTTTGGAAACAATGCCCCTTGTGCCATCAAAGGTAAATGTTGTATTGCTCTCTACAACAATGCTATCTGCAAAGATGTGTACTGGGTTGAAGGACTCAAGTACAACTTGATGAGCGTTGCACAACTGAATAACAAAGGATTCCTGCTGGAATTTGGACAAGGTTCCTGTATAGTAAAAAATCAATCCGGAACTTATGTTGCAACCGGTAGACAGGGCAAAGGTAACCTCTTCTACCTAGACTCAATGGAAGGAGCTTGTCTCATAGCCTCGGTCAAAGGAGAATCAAGAAAAATCTGTCTTATGACCAAAGAAGACAACTGCTGGTTATGGCACAAGAGACTCTGCCACATAAACTTTGACAGTATTGTCAAAGTGAGCAAAAAGAAAACGGTAAGAGGACTTCCTGAGATTGCCAAGCCCATCAAGGGTATCTGCAAAGATTGTCAGTTAGGAAAGTTGACCGGAACATCCTTCAACAGGAAGTCCTTCTCTGCTGAGAATGTTCTAGACTTGGTACACACTGATCTGTGTGGACCAATGAGAACAAAGAGCTACCATGGAGATCGATACATTATGCTCTTTGTAGACGACTTCTCTAAAATGATGTGGACACTCTTTTTGAAGGAGAAATCAGCAACTTTCCACATGCTCAAAATCTACAAAGCTAGAGTGGAAAAAGAAACCGGTAAAAGTTTGAAGTGTTTGAGATCAGACGGAGGAGGTGAATATACCTCTCAAGAGTTCACTCACTATTGTGAGGAGCACGGAATAAAAAGACAGCTATTTGCGCCAAGAACTCCTCAGCAAAACGGAGTAGCAGAAAGAAGAAACAGGACGTTGATTGATTGCGCTAGAACCTTGCTAATTCAAAAGGATCTGCCACATCACTTCTGGAGAAAAGCTGTCAGTACTGCTGTCTACACGCTCAACCGGTAAGACTTCTTACGAACTATGGTTTAAGCATACTCCCAGTGTAAGCTACTTCAAGATCTTTGGTAGTAAATGCTATATCAAAAGAGATATGTACTCTGGGAAGCTTGATCCTAAGAGTGATGAAGGAACATTTTTAGGTTACTCTACCAAAAGCAAGGCCTATCGGTGTCCGAACAAAAGAACAGGCAAGATAATTGAAAGCATCAATGTAAAAGTTGATGAATCTTCAGAACTAGACAAGAAGACCGGTCATGATGATCATGACAGTGTTGAAGGTCTAAATGAAGGAAATGCCTTTGAATTCAACGAAGGAATGACTGAAGATGAAGGAGAAATACACATGGACAGGCATCTAGATCAGGAGATTGTACCTGAACCCAACAGGCTAACACAAGATGGTGAACAAGTTGATGCCCTGAACCATGATGAAGATAATGCTCAACCGGAAGAACCAGACCGGGAACAGAGACCAGTTCTTCCAAAGTATGTCACTTATCATTCCACTGACAATATTATTGGTGACAAACATGCAAATATTTTAACCAGGAAAAAGGCTAGAGAAAATATCTGCCTACTTTCCTGTATAGAGCCCAAATCCACTAGGGAAGCTCTAGAAGATGAGAATTGGGTCAAGGCCATGGAGGAAGAAATTGAGCAAATTGAAAAGAATGATACATGGAAGCTTGTACCTAGACCAAAGGATAAAAATATCATAGGAACCAAATGGGTCTACAGGAACAAGTTGAATGAGGATGGAAAAGTAATAAGAAATAAGGCAAGATTGGTCTGTAAAGGATATGCCCAGGAAGCTGGACTGGACTATGGAGAAACCTTTGCACCAGTAGCAAGACTGGAAGGAGTGAGAATTCTTCTCGCCTATGCTGCTCACAAAGGATTCAAAGTTTACCAAATGGATGTTAAGTCTGCATTCCTTAATGGAATACTGGAGGAAGAAGTCTACATTGAACAACCGGAAGGCTTCACATGTGCACATAAGGATGAAATGGTCTGCAAATTGAAGAAAGCTCTTTATGGGCTTAAGCAAGCTCCAAGGGCTTGGTATGAAAGATTGCATTCATACCTTCTGACCATAGGATTCACAAGAATCGGTGACAACAACAATATGTATCTCAAGACCGGAAAAGATGGAAATCTTATTGCTGAGATCTTTGTGGATGATATGACAGGATGAGCAAAGCCTTTGCTAAAGAAATGAAGAAAGAATTTGAGATGTCTATGATTGGCGCAATAAAATTCTTCATTGGACTACAGGTCCATCGGTTGAAAGAAGGAATTTTTATTTCTCAGTCCAAATATATCAAAGAAATTCTTAAGACCTTTGGACTTGATGATTCTAAACCGGTTGGAACCCCAATGATAACTAATCTCAAGTTATCAAAAGAGGATGATGCTAAAGAAGTACATGAAACAATGTATCGGTCCATGATAGGTAAACTGCAGTATGTTGTTCACAGTAGACCAAACATTGCACATGCAGTTG
The DNA here is from genome assembly GCA_027943335.1 of Chamaecyparis obtusa. Taxonomy (NCBI): domain Eukaryota; kingdom Viridiplantae; phylum Streptophyta; class Pinopsida; order Cupressales; family Cupressaceae; genus Chamaecyparis; species Chamaecyparis obtusa. The sequence goes on from BSBK01001305.1 coordinate 83,178, forward strand.
GCATAGTGGCAAGATTCTCTACAAATCCCAAAGAAACACATTTAATAGCAGTAAAGAGGATCTTTAGATATCTAAGGGCAACTGAGGATTATGGCTTATGGTTTCCTCACAAGGGAGGATTCGAAATAAAAGTATACACTGATGCAGACTGGGCTGGCAACATTGATGACAGAAAGAGCACAAGTGGAGATGCATTCTTTCTAGGTGGGAGAATTGTTTCTTGGACAAGTAAGAAACAAAACTGTATATCCCAATCTACTATAGAGGCCGAATATGTTGCTGCAACAATCAATTGCACACAAGTGATCTGGATAAAACAACAGCTGGAAGGAATTAAAGAACATATACTTGAACCAATAGCTATCTACTGTGATAGCACCAGTGCAATTAACATATCCAAGAACCCTGTCATGCACTCCAAGACAAAGCACATTGCTATCAAGTATCATTACTTGAGAGAGTTGGTACAAGACAAGGAGGTAAGAGTGGAGTATGTTCCCACCAAGGAACAAATCGCTGATATCTTCATTAAGTCATTACCAAAAAGTACCTTCGAGTATCTCAGAGGTAAATTAGGGGTAATACCCCTTCATGATCTTTAGTAAACCTGAAAAGGTGGTCATCAGTTCATTATGCTTCAACAGAGGGTTACACCTCATCTTTTCTGAACTGATGAAGAAGGAATGTTGCTCATAGGGGAGCAGATTAGACAAAGGTAGCGGGAGAATTTGGCAATAATCGGAGGACTATAGCAGTTGTAGATGTACAGAGATACAAGCACAGTAAGGTGATTGCCCATCATAGTTTTGCCATCAATGCCAAAGGGGGAGTTGTTAGCATTAAGCAAACCGGTAAGCTTGCTACCAGTACTAGTGTTGTCATTGATTGGCAAAGAGAGTATAGAGACTAGTCATCTCTATCAAGTCTCCAGATCCAAGGAAATCTGTGAAGGGAAGATGGTTTCGCTGCTACACGATACCACCGGTCATCGCTCAAACCAGTCTCATCATCAGTTATCGGGTAATGTACACAGTTAAGGAAAAGAGAACACCAGCATCAACCAAGGTCCAGTGTACAACCAGTATAGAAAAGTACAGATAAAGCAATAGCTTGCTAGTGTCAACAATACAATTGAAAACGGAGCAACCGATAACCAACCGAGGATGTGCAAACCGGTAAGCCAAGAAAGAGACAGGAGCAGGTCAAAGACTCTTACCTGTTTATAGCATGAAGAAATCAACTGATATATTATAAGACTCCGGTATGAACCGAGAAAGTCATAGTCAACTGTCTATTCCAACCAACTCCTCTTGACCAGGATTTATTGCAGTAAATCCAGGTGACTTTGAGTTATCTTGGTGATTGGTTTGAGGCACAGTTGAAGGATTTAAAGCGGGAATCAATGGCTTTTTGATATGCGATTGAAGGATTTAAAGCCGGCATCAGTTGCTTTAAATCTAAGTGTTATCTCCTATGAAGGAAAGTTGCCTGGCACGCAACTACTGCTTTCTTCATTAATCAGATAAAGCAAGGGCATATATCGGATGTTTCCTCAGTAGACTAGTACTCGACTGAGCATTGAATCCGATGTAGATCTGGAGTTAGGTCATGCTTAATGAGCACAATTAGGGCCAGGACCCTATATATTCTTCTACCTAAAGCAAATAGGACTTGCCTTCATTCTGCTGAGAAAAAGAGTGAACCTGTAAGCTGCTGAAGCCAGGGTGAAAAAGAAAGAAGTGAGAAAGAACTGTGCAGAGAAGCACAGAAGTAGAGGAGAAGACACCTTTACTGACCGGTTTTATTTCTCAGTTGAGCAAAAATAGAGATCTTATTAGGCTATGTGTAGCCATTTGTAAAAGGTCATTTACTCTATTGTTTTCTAGCAAACGACAATAGTTCAATCCTAGAATTTGGGTGGACTCGAACAGGTCCCTTGTATCAAAATCTCTTAATCGGGTGACATCCTTCAAGGTGTTCAAAGTCCTCTAACCAGGCAGGTCCTAACAGACCTTATTGTAACAAATCCCTTAACCGGGTCGCATCTAACAAGTGCGCTTCTATCTTTTAACCGGGAAGGCTCCTAACAGGGTGTACTCCAGAAGAGTACAAAATTTTTTGAGATCTCCTCACACCGTGGTTTTCACCCTAACCGGGTTTTCACATGATAAATCTGGTGTCACTGTGTGATTGTTTACTCACTGTTATTATTTGCTTAAATCTGCTTGCTTGTCTGCTGTAAGTTTACTTCATCGGATTAAAAGGAAAAAGTTTAAAGAGGTGCTGATTCACCCCTCCCTTCTCAACACCGGTTGGGACTGTCACACACCTCATTGGTGCTGTCTTTCTTTGTCATGCCTTTATAAGCAAAGTGTTTGCATGTACATTGTTTAACATCTCATCTCAGCTTAATATCATCTCTCTCTCTTTTTCTCTCTGTGGAACTTCTTGCGTTCATGATGCTAACTTGGGAGCATTGCTCCAACATGGCTTCAGAGTCATTCAATTTGTATCTCTTCCCTTTGAGACCCTTCACCAGCCCTTGTTGAGATCCTGACTATTGCAGGTGTGTAATTGTTTTGGCTTTATCCGAGCCTTATTTCTACTGATTTGTAGAAGCATCAATTTGTGGTGCGTTCAAGTTCAATTCTATTCTGGTGCAATATTATATTTTTCGGTGTTATTGATTTTTCAAAATCAAAGAGTCGCCTTATTATCACAATTGGTGCATCAATTCTTTGACTTGCACTATTATTTCCTTCCGCAATTCATAGTGCATCATTGGGTCTTCTCTTTTGCTTGTCACCTTGATTGGCCTATTTTGTGGAGCTTGTATCAGTGGTTTTTTTCCCCTCTGGCTGATGTTTATCTCTTTTGGCTTGCACTTGTATTGGTCGTGTTGATGTCATATTGGTAGTCTTTTTCCGGTGCAATTTAGTATCTTAGGGTGGCTATGCATGAATTGGGAACCCTTATTTTATGATCGCAACTTTGTTTATCAATTGGCATTCCACTTCATTGGCTTGTGTGGGTTGAGTGCTTTTGTTGGTCGTTCTTTTCAAAGGATTTGGTTTCCTTGTGATATAGCCTCATACTATAATTTGCTAGGTCTTATCTTAGGCTAGGTTTATTTACGATGAATGTGAGAGGTTTGCATTATCAAGTGATATTGAATTGTTGATTCTTATCTTCCGCTTCACATTTAGATTGGAGGCTTCAATGAAACTTGGATAGGATGCCAGTATAGCGTCCTACCTATCCTTTGGCGAGAGCTTTATTGAGGGGTGTGTTGGTGCCCAAAACCACAGATTGAAATCCTACGAGTCTTGCCAACTCGATGCTGAGATATCCAATCGGTTATAGCCAACGTAACAAGATCAATCAATTTGACCTTTTGTGCTTTTGGCTTTGCAAGGCCGAGGCGGGTGCACCTGATCGTGAACCAAAACACTTAGATCCAAGATGCTTATAGTAGATAAATTAGAATATTAATGCAATGAAAGATTCCTAAACGGCAAGATAACGGAAGACTTTTGATTTGCACAATAATATGGAAATCGCTGAAATGACGCCAATTTATGCAACTTCAAATATAACCTCAGAAAGTAATGCTTCAAACTTATGAATCTTGGATTGGAAATGAAGTGTTTATATGTATGTAAGAATGTTTAAAATGAAGAATAATTATAAAATATGAATATACTAATTCTTCAAAGGAAAGAATGAAAAATAAAATCTAGCAAGCGGATTATGAATCACGAGTACTGTAAAGACTAGTGCCAAGATTTAAAAGGCAAGTAGAGTCAATATTACAAGCTTATTATGTACAACTTTATAAAATTTAATGCACTTCAATTATAAACAATTTAATAATTCAAAATCAGAGGATCAAATATATATATGCAAATTTTAAATTAGTCTAGATTGCGCTTTAACTCCCAGGATATGGAGACAAACTAGACATAGATACGGAAACAATAAAGTATTTCACTATATCTATGATAATCAAATTTAAAATGCTACAAATAATCTTATCTGCTTATCTGAAATTGAAATTGTTTACAGAATTTTAAAATATTTATAAAGGACAAAAGTTAATAATATCTCTGACTCCAATGCTTTATGCAAATAAATTAAAAATGTTTACAGGTTATGCCAGAAAAGAAAATGTAGTGAAGACACTCATATTTGATGATCGATCCAATGCAAATCGTTTTCCAAAAGATCGCATATAAAATTTTCTCAATGATTCACCATCCATAGACTTGTACAAAAATTCCATCTTTGCCAAATGAAAAAAGTTTTTATTACAAAATGTATAATATTTGCCAGTCAAAAGAATGCTATTGTCGTCGTCTGTTTTATTAGATTTTGCACCTTGTATTTATATGAAAAGGAGGAGTCACACATTTATGCTTTAAAAGATACACTGCTTCATAAAGTATACTTATATATTTGTCTTTGTTAATAATCATAATTAAATAGCACCAAGGCTTCTCTTATGGGAACAGTTATGAGTGACAGGTGGAGGCTCCAATCTATGAACCAACGTGTCCCTCCATTCTGCACTTGTCATTATTGTTACGTAGCGTAGATTTAACAATAATCAAACTTGCTGAGGACTTTGAAATTGTCGTTTACATTCATGCTTTGTCGAGCGTACAGACTTCATTCACAATCTCCTCCTTGGTGCATATTTGACTACTTTGGCGTGAAAAAGCTTTTGACACCCGTGCCTCAGACTTGGACTATTATAACTTTGATTCAATCATTTGTTCCATGACGTATGAGAGCACCAGAGATTCTGCGATATATATCCGAATAACTTCCTCCTCTTCCATGCGTATGTCCTCTTTGCTTTCATGGTAATTCTACATCTCGCAATAAACATGAAACAATGTTAGATACCGACAACTGGTGAGTAAAGATATGATCAGGGGTGCATCTGATTCAAAAGATTGTATCGAGAGGATTCAACTCTGACGCCCGTGAATGATTTGGAGATTTTCAAAGACTTGGTGCAGATATAGTAATTTGTGTTCACTATCAAGGCACGACATCGTCTATTTGTGCTTAGCATTTGCAGAAGCAATAACATTGATCCAACGATCATTGGCGATCAACATGGTGGTTCAGTTCGAGTCTAGGATTGTTTGTGCCAGAAGATTGTAATAGGATCATATCGAGCAATCTATTCTGCGAATCCCAACATGGAATCATCGCTACTAGCCCAAGTGTACTTATAAAATCTTCTGAATTGTAGTTGCTTGCTTTAGATTTGTTAATAGAGATTCTGTTCGCGTGTTGCACATTGTCTGTTTTACCGAATATCTCGCTTGGGACATTACAAACTCTTATTTAATAGATTTTTCACATTGCAATGAATATATAATATTAATCATAATAAGAAATTTAGAGAAAAAGCCTTAAAATGGAAGCCTAAATTTGAAAAATATAGGACTGCATCAGGGTGAATTCATTAATTGATTGGTCACACATACATATTAGTTGCCACTATTTGTAGAGTGGAGCAATTATCAGGAGGCTTCTCGCGTATTTCTATGTCAGCTTGTGGTGCTTAGCGAGTGACTTATTGGAGGTTGGTGTAGTGTGCTTGTCAACTTGTTGGTGCATGCAACTGGCAACTCATTATCATTGGTGCCCTTGTGGGCCCACATTTTTTTTTGCAACAAATCAGGTTTTTATGCCCTTTTTAGCCTCATTGGCTATATTTTATCTTTTTGGAAACTTCCCTTATAATGTGATGGTTATCTTTGAGTTGGTTTTTTAAAGAGTCACTTTACTAAAAATGGGTTTTTCTTTGAGGGGGAACTATAGGTAATGGAGCGGTTTCATAATCACTCATCTTAGTGAGCTTCATTTATTGCCGTATTTGTATAATCCTCTTCCTTTTTCTAGCACACCTCATGAGAATATTATTTGGAAAGTCTATAGAGGTAAAGTCTTTAGAGTTATTTTTGATTATATAGATGGTTATCTTTTCGAGTCACTTATTCATTCTAAGTGCCCTCATGCTCTTTGAACTCACATTTGGGAGTTGTATGGAGGTCATGGTACTCTTCCATCTCTCAATGATTTTCTTTCCAAATTCTATGCGCCTCTTCATTCATCCGGGGTACAGGCACCATTAATTGTGAGTGACTTCTCTTTCACTTTTGTAAATTTCTTTAGAGGATCGTCTAATACCTTTTAGCCATGACCACATTGTTTGGGAGCCTTATTTGAAGAAGATCATTGAAGTGGTAGATAGGAAAGAGTTGTGAACATTGAAGGCAATATAATTTACTAGGTCTGGAAGTTCATTGCCACCCAACTAAGCATACGTTGAAGGATAGTGATTACATGTTAGAGACACATAAATGATGGACCTAAGAAATCTACCGTACACATGAGATCCTAAATCGTAGTATTTAGTGGGTTGTAGGGAACGTTGTGTAGGGTTGACACCTCTCACAAGGTGCAAATTCATTAATCTTGCCCATCATGACAATTAGAGTACCTCAAGCTATCACATCATCAACAATTATAGGGTGTAAAGAGATTCCCTGTAGCATATTCATCATAGCGCTAGGTCTCTAACTCGTCATACACATCTTAATTAAGTTGTTGTACGGGTACCTATAAGACTATCTCTATCTGCAATTGCTTTGTGGGTAATCTTTGTTTTAGGATGATTTTGAGCAATTGTTCATGTTATTGTTATTATTTTAGTAATATTGCTTTATAAATTCTATTGTTATTCATGGTCATAATAAATAAATATCTAGTCCAGAAGTGGCAAAATATAGCAGTTTGTTTCATGTTTTCTATCTTTTGGTAAATAGTAGTATACCCCGGGGATGTGTACCCCCCAAAATCCCCAGTGTTCTCAATGCGGGGATGCACTTGGGACAATGTTCCGACGTCCCCAATGATGCCACCCAAATTGCCGCCGTCTGCTGGAAATGCAGGGATGTCCCGATGTCCCCGGAGGGGACAGGGGCACACAACGACATCCTCGGAGGGGACAGGGGAATGCAACAACGTTCCTCGACCCCTAAGGGGATGCCTAGGTGTCCCCCCTCACGACAGATAGATAAAGTGTATTTTAAAAACAAAACAAAACATTTTTTATTTGTTTTATGATTAGATACTCATACTTTTGATATCTATTATGTAATAGAATTCTTCCATTTACTGATTCGACTATTTAAAATTTTATTGTTCAATGTTCAATGCAATGTTCAAGTACTTGTAATTACTAATTCTAATTTACTATTTTACTGTTTTACATCGTTATGTCTTATATTGTTTTACATCTTTTCATAACTAGCATTTTAAGTCCCACATGTAGTATATAGTGTACACACTAAGATGTGCACTTTTCTAAGTCATTACATCCAAGGGAATCCATGAATGGGAAACCTTGGAAAGGCGACCTAGAGCTCCCTAGGCATGGAGTGCAAGGGTTTTAAGAATGCTCTCAGCTAGAGCTATTTAGCCAATAACCTTGCTAGTAAACCATGCAATGGAAGATTCAATGGAGACAAGGGCAAGAATGCCAATATCCTAAAAAATCAAGATGAGAATGAAATGCAAGCTATGCTAAGAATGAAAATGCAAGCTAAGCTATGGAAATGAAAGATAGAAGTGTTACAATCCAAGCTAATTAATCTATGTGGGCTAATCTAGAGCATAGAAATGAAACTAATCTATGAAAGCATAAATATGAAACTATGATGCAAGAAATGGAAGATGAATGCAAGAATGTCTTCAAAAAGCTCCAAAGTCTCCAAGCAATCCTGCAGCATAAAGTTAGTATTCGAAAGATGGATCCTAAAATGAGAAGAGAGCTCTCCTTTTATAAGAAATGAGAAAGAATGGACCATGGAGATTAAGAGGCAAAAGATTTAATCAACGGTGGAGTTTGAAAGAGGAGCAATCCACGTGCACAAATATTCTCCAATGAGAAAATAAGAGTTGACTTTTGTGTCCATATGAGACAAAAAGTGTTTTTTTCCTTTTTATAAAATAGGAATAATGCTTAATTTGTGCAACTTAGGATAAGAGGAAAAGTGGGGGGCTTTTTATTTAATAAAAGAGGAGGAAATTCTTTTTAATTAAATAAAGACTTTAGGATAAAATGGTTAGCCCATAGAATAAAATCGAATAAATGATAGAACTAGGATTTGACCAAGAATAAGCAATTGATGATTTTAACAAATAATGCTAGAAAGGGGCTAATAGTCTAGATGACCATTTTTAGATGATTACATTTGCCCCTCTTTGACTAATGTGTGATTGATTTGGGAACACATTACGTCAAATAATAGATCAGCCAAGAAGGTAATAGATAGAGATCTGACTCCAAAGAATGAAGTGCAGAGAGAGAGCAAATCCTGCATGGTCAGCCTGGTAGCGACAGTACTGAACATTTAGGAAAGAGATGGACAATATCAGAACTCAAGATGAGAACTAACATGTCAAGCGCAAAGATAGATCGATCAGAGCAAATGGAATGGTCAAGCATATGCTTTGGAGAATAGCCAATAGGATATGATGTGTTTGCCCCTTCGGGATCGAAAGCAAAATCAAGTAGAGGGAAGGCAAAAGCAAGAGCAACGTGATCAAATCACTAGAAATCATAATCGAAGATGAAAGATGATAGGATAAACATCAAGCAGTGAAGATATGCCCTAGTTAAGACCTCAGAGAGATGAAATGAAATGAATGAAAGACTAGAAGGGTGAGAGAGATGGAGATGAAGAAGGAAAGGATGCCCTAGCGAAGATTGAAGGATCAGGCCTCAAAAGGTCAGCCAACTGCACGGAAGAAGGAGAAAAGCGATTTTGACGATCAAGGTGAACTCGGATTTCGGTTTCGATCCTGAAATGAAGAGAAAATGATGTGATATGAAAGACAAGAAGCGAAAGACGTGATCGGGAAGAAGCGAAAGGTGAGCGCAGTTGACCGACAGGTCCACAAAAGATGAAAGGAGAGAGGAGAGCTCTCTCCATATGCAAGATGCAAAACTAACTAACATGAACCTAAAAATGCAAGCTATTATGAAAAGTGGTTTACTTGCAAGGTCACAAAGCTATTAGACTCTAATATTCATCATCGAGCGTTATTGGTAGCGTCGCAAGATCATACAATACACACTAGTATAACTATGTGGATCTGAATATGATCTATATCAGATAGGAATGTGGAAATCCCACCTAGGCACTAAAGACATATAAGTCAAGATGACTAGTGCAGTGAGATTCCCTAAGTTTGATATAGCAAGATTATGCTCACATCGAGACATAAGAAGGTCAAGATGACTATAAGCATGCACTTGTGGAAAAAACAGTCAAGGATAATACCTTGTAGATCCTAGAGTCAAGTGGAACAAGCATAAATGCTCATGACAACCAAGATCAACAAAATATACCCACAGGCAGAAAGCAAATAAAACATGTCCTCATGCCCCAGTCTTCTAGCTCGGCATCATCGAAAACTATTAGGGATAGAACACTCAGCAAAGAAATCATCATAGATAGCACACCAAGAAATAAAGCAAATTTCAGCAAGTCAAGTGTTTAAGTGCGTGTGTAGTTCATAGAGGCAAACTTTGAGTATCACCTCTGCAGGTGGAAATATTGCATCATTCTAGATTGTGGGTAAACATCTGATAAGTGTTGAAAAACACTTGACGCTAGGGTAGTGTTGAAAAACACAGTTTGGGGAGTGTTGAGAAACACTGTTGGAACTAAGTGGCTTGAGAAACCTTGATGCAGAAAGAGACCCAAGATAAGCTAAAACAACATGTGCCCCCTAGACTAAGACAAGAGTCAATTCCAGGCTAGGAGAGGTGAAGCGAGAAGTGGAGCGAATGAGCGCCACACAAGACTGATAGACATAGGTGCAAGGGTCTCAAGCAGCACCTGTTTCGAGGTTTTCACCACTGGATAGATTTTTTCAGGACTTTTTTCAATTTTTTTGTATTTTTGTTACCAAGGCACCTGTTTTCAAGTTTTCACCAAGGCACTTTTCTATTTTTTTGAATTTTTTGCATTTTTTGATTTTTTTGGTGAGACATCAAAGCACCTATTGCTAGGTTTTCACTAGGATGCTCATTTTTTTTTCAGTCTAGAACAAACCTAAGCATGCAGATAACAAACCAGCTTTAGGTAAGAACAGGAAAGATACTTTGCGACAGGTTAAAATTCAAGTTTAGTAGCTCCGGATTGCAACAGCAGTAGGACAGCAGAATAACTTAGGACTCTTGATTGAGGGTGTGCGATGATGTTTCAGTATCGTATGACTCTTGATCAGTGAACGTGAGAAACTCAATTTTGAAAGTAATTTGGTCAATGTTGTAAGTTGTCAAGTACAATTTCTTGGCTTCAAGCACAGCAACATCAAGAAACAGACAAGTTTGCAAACAGTAGGTGATCAAACATGTCATAGAACACTTGCACAAGGGCAAAAGCAACCTTGCCAAGACAAGCAATTGTGATATCAAAATAGAAAATCTAACGAGCACTATCGTGATGTTTAATTGTTCAAGAACGTTTGCATGAGTAGATCATAGCGAGAACACTTAAAGCACTTACTACCTAGAAGGACAAAGGCTCAATACTTAACAACTTGGCCCACACTTGATGTCCCATCGCCTCACACAAAGTGGTTACCCACAATAGATGTTGGCTTTGTCATGGAAGTGCCAATGGCACAACCAAAGGAACACAGATGGTGAGTAGTCTTGGGGTGATCCGGGTTAGTCCACTAGGATCAATCCTTGCACCAAGATGTTAAGCGGCAAAATAGGGTAGCTTCTATCTATGGTTCTTAGTAAGGGCTTCCGTTCGTAATACTCCCCTTGCTCCCCGAAGGGATTCTTTACCTTGCGGCAAGTAACGGACCTCGCGGCCACAAGAGTACCTTAAGCATTCTTGCTCAACATTTTCCTCATGGTCACAATCCCACAAGTACTCACATTAAGCGAAGACAAGTACTACGTCTACCAAGGTTTTGTCCTTGATAGCCTTGAGTTTATAGTGGGTCGGAATAGCTCGGTATTAGCTTGTCCCCACTTGGGTCGTTCCTCTTGATTGCTCAAGAGCAGGCTTGCTAAAGGATCCTAAACTACACAAAGAGTGGATTGACTTTTGAGTGTCAGGATTTGTGGTTCACTTCAAGGGTGAAGGGCATAATCTCTAGGCTCAAGAATCTCTCCCAAACACACCAAACAAAGAGTTCAATTACCCTCTTGTTTTCAAAATCTAAAAGTGAGTCAGGATTTCTGGTTCACCACAAGGGTGAAGAGCATAATTTCCTACCACCAAAAGACTCCTACAACAAGATCTTAAGTGCCTAAGAAATGAAACGACTAGTATGAGCCGCACTTAAAAGGAAAGTAATAAACAAACAATTGGTTGTTTTTAGGCGTTGGGCAGCCCTGCAAAACACAATTAGTAGCCCTTTTGCCTTTGGAGCTTTGGCATGCGATCTTTTTTTTAGCAAATTTTTTAAGCAATGAAGGTACCTACAAGCACAACTTGTTAGCTCCACAATGGTTAGCACATCAAAAATCAAATAATCTACAAGTAAAATAGCTAATCAAATGGCAAAATTTGAAAATGAAACCAGCATGGTTGGATTAGGCTCGGAAAGAGCTTTCCAACGATATATCACACTTTAATTTTCGATACCGTATGTGAAAATTTCTCAAAAATGGTTGCCAGTTTTCCACCGAAATTTTCAAAAAAGTACGAAAACTGAAAATAGCAAGCAAAATTGACAAATCTGGAATTTTGGTAGCAAAATTAAACAGAAAATATCAGGCGGCATTTAACAGCTATTATGCGTCATTTAAAAGCTTGCAGGCGTGATCAAAATGTGCACAAGCATCATCAGATTTCTCGTAAGCGGCGTTTCTCCTGTTTGTGCAAAATTAACGAAAAAGTGACGCTGAAAATATACAAAATTTGATAAAAATGAAGAGAATGAGGCTCAAAGCCCCACGGTGGGTGCCAAAAATGTACACACTAAGATGTGCACTTCTCTAAGTCATTATATCCAAGGGAATCCATGAATGGGAAACCTTGGGAAGGCGACCTAGAGCTCCCTAGGCATGGAGTGCAAGGGTTTTAAGAATGCTCTCAGCTAGAGCTATTTAGCCAATAACCTTGCTAGTAAACCATGCAATGGAAGATTCAATGGAGACAAGGGCAAGAATGCCAATATCCTAAAAAATCAAGATGAGAATGAAATGCAAGCTATGCTAAGAATGAAAATGCAAGCTAAGCTATGGAAATGAAAGATAGAAGTGTTACAATCCAAGCTAATTAATCTATGTGGGCTAATCTAGAGCATAGAAATGAAACTAATCTATGAAAGCATAAATATGAAACTATGATGCAAGAAATGGAAGATGAATGCAAGAATGTCTTCAAAAAGCTCCAAAGTCTCTAAGCAATCCTACAGCATAAGGTTAGTATTCGAAAGATGGATCCTAAAATGAGAAGAGAGCTCTCCTTTTATAAGAAATGAGAAAGAATGGACCATGGAGATTAAGAGGCAAAATATTTAATCAACGATGGAGCTTGAAAGAGGAGCAATCCATGTGCACAACTATCCTCCAATGGGAAAATAAGAGTTGACTTTTGTGTCTATATGAGACAAAAAGTGTTTTTTCCCTTTTTATAAAATAGGAATAATGCTTTATTTGTGCAACTTAGGATAAGAGGAAAAGTGGGGGGCCTTTTATTTAATAAAAGAGGAGGAAATTCCTTTTAATTAAATAAAGACTTTAGGATAAAATGGTTAGCCCATAGAATAAAATCAAATAAATGATAGAACTAGGATTTGATCAAGAATGTGATGTCCCAGAGTGGGTCCCTAACGGAAGGTGACGTAGGTCTGTCCGTGCGGTTTGTCGCTACCATGTGTTCGGGGTTCTCACCTGCGAGGCTGTCCTGGGGTTGCCCCCTTAACGCGGGGAGGTGTCGTTTACTATCAGTCCGGACTTTTGGTGCAACGGTTACTAACTTGGTATCAGAGTCGGAGGTCTCGAGGTCGAGACCCGTGGAGCGTGGTGGGCTGTGATGTCCCAGAGTGGGCCCCTAACGGAAGGTGACATAGGTTTGTCCGTGCGGTTTGTCGCTACCATGTGTTCGGGGTCCTCGCCTGCGAGGCTGTCTTGGGGTTGCCTCCTTAACGCGGGGAGGTGCTGTTTACTATCAATCCGGGCTTTTGGTGCAACAGTTACTAACTTGGTATCAGAGCCGGAGGTCTCGAGGTCAAGACTTGTGGAGCGTGGTGGGTTGTGATGTCCCAGAGTGGGCCCCTAACAGAAGGTGACATAGGTCTGTCCATTTGGTTTGTCCCTACCACGTGTCCGGGGTGCTCGCTTGCAAGGCTGTTCTGGGGTTGCCCCCTTAACGCGGGGAGGTGTCGTTTACTATCAGTCCGGGCTTTTGGTGCAACGGTTACTAACTTGGTATCAAAGCCGGAGGTCTCGAGGTCGAGACCCACAGAGTGTGGTGGGCTGTGATGTCCCAAAGTGGGCCCCTAACGGAAGGTGATGTAGGTCTGTCCGTGCGGTTTGTCGCTACCACGTGTTCGGGGTCCTCGCCTGCGAGGCTGTCCTGGGGTTGCCCCCTTAACGCGGGGAGGTGCCGTTTACTATCAGTCCGGGCTTTTGGTGCAACGGTTACTAACTTGGTATCAGAGCCGGAGGTCTCGAGGTCGAGACCTGCAGAGCGTGGTGGGCTATGATGTCCCAAAGTGGGCCCCTAACGAAAGGTGACATAGGTTTGTCCGTGCGGTTTGTTGCTACCATGTGTTCGGGGTCCTTGCCTGCGAAGCTGTCCTGGGGTTGCCCCCTTAACGCAGGGAGGTGCCATTTACTATCAGTCCGGGCTTTTGGTGCAATGGTTACTAACTCTATGATGTCCCAGAGTGGGCCCCTAACGGAAGGTGACGTAGGTCTGTCCGTGCGGTTTGTCCCTACCACGTGTCTAGGGTCCTCGCCTGCAAGGTTGTCCTGGGGTTGCCCCCTTAACGCGGGGAGGTGTCATTTACTATTAGTCTGGGCTTTTGGTGCAACGATTACTATCAGTTAGTAACAGTTAGTAACCGTTGCACCAAAAGCCCGAATTGATAGTAAACGACACCTCCCTGCGTTAAGGGGGCAACCCCAGGACAACCTTGCAGGCAAGGACCCCGGACACGTGGTAGGGACAAACCGCATGGACAGACCTACGTCACCTTCCGTTAGGGGCCCACTCTGGGATAGTAACCGTTGCACCAAAAGCCCGCACTGATAGTAAACGACACCTCCCCACGTTAAGGGGGCAACCCCAGGACAGCCTCGCAGGCGAGGACCCCGGACACGTGGTAAGGACAAACCGCACGGACAGACCTACGTCACCTTCCGTTAGGGGCCCACTCTGGGACATCACAGCCCACCACGCTCTGCGGGTCTCGACCTCGAGACCTCTAGCTCTGATACCAAGTTAGTAACCGTCGCACCAAAAGCCCGAACTAATAGTAAACGACACCTCCCCGCGTTAAGGGGGCAACCCCAGGACAACCTCGCAAACGAGCACCCCGGACACATGGTAGGGACAAACCGCATGGACAGACCTACATCACCTTCCGTTAGGGGCCCACTCTGGGACATCACAACCCACCACGCTCCGCAGGTCTCGACTTCGAGACCTCCGGCTCTGATACCAAGTTAGTAACCATTGCACCAAAAGCCCGGACTGATAGTAAACGACACCTCCCTGCGTTAAGGGGGCAACCCCAGGACAGCCTCGCAAGCGAGCACCCCAAACACGTGGTAGGACAAACCACACGGACAGACCTACATCACCTTCCGTTAGGGGCCCACTCTGGGACATCACAAAGAATAAGCAATTGATGATTTTAACAAATAATGCTAGAAAGGGGCTAATAGTCTAGATGACCATTTTTATATGATTACATATAGCATAGATGGAAAACTCAAACTTGACAAAAACTCGCCAAGCCTTGAAAAAAAAACTCAGGAAAAAATCCGCCACTTTTTGGAAAAACTTGAGAACTCAAAAATAGCATAAAATTTAATTAAAAATGCATTTTTTTTGCAAAATTCTATGAGAAGATACATCCAATGAGTTAATTAATGAGAAAACAAAAGAAGCAAGCTAAGTTTAGATATATATAAATACATCATTACAAATTACAATTACATCTTCCTCTTCCCAACTCTATGAGCAAATAAGGGAGAGGAACTAGAAGTAGAGGGCCTAGTCCTAGAAGTAGAACACTGCACTGAGCATAATTGTGCCTCCTCGCTCGATATCCCTGCTGATGTGTGTGGCTCTCTCTCCATCCTGGATGTATCTTCTGGCACTGGCACTGCTAATGACTCCTCGTCTAACTCCTCATCATCCTCCTCAATGCCATCCAATGTGAAACCAAATCCACCCCTCTCCTCCTCCATAGCCTACCTCTCCAAATCAGTGATGTCATCCTCTGTAAACAATGGAGGTTGCTCCTGTGCTGTCCAATCAGAGTAAGGATCTATATTGTTCAAATCAATTGGACCAGCTGGTGCTTCCCGTGCTCTTCTCAAGCGCAACTTAAGATTGTATTGCACATAGACAAGGTCATTGAGGCATTTTGGGGCTAACTTGTTTCTTTTCTTTGTGTGGATGGACTCTAATAAGCTCCAATTGCGCTCACAATGGGATGAGCTACAAGGCTGGCATAAGATTCTGAGAGCAAATTTCTTTAGATGTGGG
Source organism: Chamaecyparis obtusa (assembly GCA_027943335.1). Classification (NCBI taxonomy): domain Eukaryota; kingdom Viridiplantae; phylum Streptophyta; class Pinopsida; order Cupressales; family Cupressaceae; genus Chamaecyparis; species Chamaecyparis obtusa. The sequence goes on from BSBK01001305.1 coordinate 98,960, forward strand.
GTATTTCCACCCCAACTTTGCCACCAAGCCTCTGCAAAATAAAATATTGAGAAGTTAGATAGAAAACAGACAAGCAAAACATTATTTATCTAATGGCAAAATTGCAAATGTTCTACTTTTACGTGGGGTTTGAGTGCCTCTTGCTCTCTTTGCCAACTCTGAAGAGAATAATTTACCTTTTGATTCCACATAGATTTGTTGTTCAGTCACAACAAGGTCTCTCTCAGCAACATCGGGTACCATCCTCTGAATGCATATTGAGAGGCCCTCCGTGACCTCTCCATTAGGATCTGAAAAGGAATCATCATATCTAAAACAAAAACAAAGTGAAACCAAGTCTTAGTACACAACCTACAAAAACAAAGTGAAATCAAGTCTTAGTAAAATCTGAATAAGAATCACCGTACCTGAAACGAGGGTTGAGGAAGTACCTTGCTGCATGAATGGGTTGGTGGAGCTGATTGTTCCACCTCCTATCAACAATTTCCCAAATGGGATCATATTTGAGTCTATCCCTCTTGTAGTAATTTTTATAGACTCTTTGGCTCTATCCATGGCCTCATAAAGACACCCCATTGGGGTTTGATCCCCATCAACCAAGCGCATAACTCTAACCAGGGGCTCAAACACTTGCAATTGAAATTTGAAAAATACAAATTAGTAATGAGAGACTTGAATCAAGAATAATAAAAAATTAAAGTTTTGATTCTTGAAGTTATCTTCACAATCTCAGAAGCCTTGTCCATAAAATTTTGATCAAAGACTATGCGCGCAACAGCTTCTCCGTTAGGCTTCTTTGAATAAGCTAAGTCAAGCCATGGTTGACTCACAAACATTTGTTTCAAAGAAGTCAATGTACCAATAATACTTTGCAACATCAAGAAAACCGTTGCAAACCTTGTGACTACGGGTCTCACCAAATCTTTCCCTTTAGTGTATTGTCTCATCAAATTTAGAACCCAAGGGTGATTGTAGATATATTTTGTGACCCGCCTTGCATCTTCCACAATTGGAGTCACCCAATCAAGTTTTCCTATGTCCTCCAAAAGAAGGTCAAGGACATGTGCTACGCAAGGTGTCCAAAAAAGAGTGGGGTGATTGTCTTGGAGGATTCTACTTGACATATTAGTAAAAATTCAATAATTAATTTCCAATTTCCATATTTTACCTAAAAACTAAATTAAATATCACTTATTAATATTTAATGATAATCATGTGCAACATAAATATTAAAATTACCTGCTGCCACATATTGTACTGTATTATCTGTGATGATTTGCACCACATTCTCTACTCCCACCTCCATGACAACATTCTCCAACATTAATGCCAATGTTTGTGCATTTGTCACTTTGTTGGGGGCATCAACCGATTTCCAAAACACCACATCATCCTTGCAAGCAACCAATAAATTAATAATGGTTTGGTTTTTTCCATTTGTCCACCCATCAGAAAGAATGGTGCAGCCATATTTACTCCACCCATTTTTTTGATCCTACACCACTAGTCTTGCCCTATCAACTGCTTTTACAGGCAACCTACAAAATCAAAGTGAAATCAAGTCTTATTACTCAATTTTGATTTAATAAACAAGAAATAACAATTAAAATTTCAAAATGAAACCAAGTGGATTCCGATTATTTACTTACCTCCCACTCAAATCCTTGCGAGAAGGGGCCTTGTACCCTTTTCCCGAAACTGTCATCGCGGTCACCAAGTTGAGCCAATAGGGGCTCTCAGCCACACGCAATGGGAGATTGTTGAAATACCAAAAATCAACACATGCAATATTAGTTTTCTCATGTGCCTCCTTGTTCCATCTAGTGGCCTCTAATGATGGTTGTGCACCAGGTGTATTCCCAGGCACAAAATAATTGCCTATTCCTAATGCTGAGGGTGGTGAAGAACTAGGCACTCTACTAGAGGAAGCAGAAGCGATAAAAGAGGAGACACTCTATTTGCGGATGCGTGGGCCACGAAGAGAACCCACTATGCTCTCAAGTGCTGCTTCTTCTTCTTGAATGTCAATAGGAGCACCTTGAGTTTTAGCTATGGCTGCCCTTTGTTGTGATAATAGGATCGATAGTATTTAAGTATTCTCATGCTGAAGTAAATATTGTCGAATGAGATCAGTCACCACGTTATCGTGACCATGATAATAGTTGCGGAATTATTACATATAGTGACTTGTATCTATCACGATATGTATGTGTATCGTGACTATGAAAACAGTCACGATACACATACATACCGTAGCTTACCTTCTATTGTGAATACTAGTCACGATATGTATATGTATCGTGACTGCAGTCATGATACATATACATATCGTAACCTATCACCAAAGATGATAATCACGATAATACCATGGATTATATGTTAAATGTTAAAATAGTAAAACGTTATCATTATTAAGTCATTTGGTAAATGATTATCATTGTGAAACGGCATGACCCTATGTGACTGTCCAGTTACGTACGGTCATGTCCTTTCACAATTATAATCATTCACTCTTGTATTTATACAAGATCATATTGCTGTTTAGAAATCAATCACAATGGCAATTATCTATTACAGCAGAAGTACGATTATAAAGAGCATTACATTTCTTCTCTGTTCTAATCTATATTCCTTAACATGGTATCAAAGCAAGGTTATTAAAGAAGATATTATTTTTATTTTTTTGATATTTCATATAAACATAATAAAAAAAATAAAATTATATTTGTGCTTATTATAATATCAAGAAGAAATGGCTCACGGTATGAGAATGGAAGATAGACTTGAGGGTGCATCCAACTTTATATCTTGGAAAACTAGAATTACTTCTCTTCTTCTAGAACTCAAATTGGAGGACTATATAGAGAAAGAACCAAAAATACCTGAAGATGAAGTAGAAAAATCCATTTGGAAAAGGCGAAATAATAAAGCTAGGAAGTTAATTATTGACTCTGTCAAAGACTCTATACTTCCTAGCATTTCAAGATTAACCACTGCCTTTGAAACATTCAAAACCATTCAAGATACATTTGAAATCAATAATGCTAGTACATTATTGACTCTGAAACAACAACTTATGAATATGAAAATGAACAAAGGGGAAACAATCACCTCTTACTTTCTGAGAATTTCAGAATTAAGGGATCAACTCCTTACTATTGGAAATAATATGGATGATCTGGAACTATCCTTAATTGCTCTAAGAGGATTGCCTCTCTTGGGAATCATTCATTCAGTGCATAAGTGCAAGACCTCCATTACCAAAATTTGAACAACTAAAAAATGATTGCACTCAAGAAGAATCGAGATTAATCTCAAGAGGAATAGGACCCAACAAAGAAAGTGAAGTTCTGGCACTCCACACGTCTAACAAAAAGAAAATTTTTTTCAAAAGGAAGAGGAGTACTAAAACCTTCAATAAAAAGGACCTTTCAAAAGTACAATGCTACAAGTGTGAGAAATATGGACATATTCACAAATATTGTCCAGAAAGGAAGAAAATTCAAGTTGCACTAGCTGAAGTCAAAGAAATGGAAAACCCACTCTTCTTCCTAGCCTTGTCAAGTGAACTGAATTCAAATAAAAGTACTTGGATAATTGGTAGTGGAGCCTCCAGACATATCATTGGATTCAAGAATCAATTCGAAACCTTTAAAGGAAACTCTTTGGAAGAAGTTACAATTGGTGACAACTCTACTTATCCTGTGAAAGGAATTGGGACCTGTTCAATCAAGGTAAGAGGAGTAACCTTACAGTTAAAAGAAGTACTATATGTACCTGGAATAAAAAGAAACTTAATCTCCATATCAAGACTAGTTGATCAAGGATATAGAGTCACATTTAATGAAGATAAAGTTCTTCTTTGGACTAAAAATTCAAATATCAAGAATGCCATCACTATAGGATTTAGGGAAGGCAGTCTATATAAATTATGTGGTGAACAAAAAATTGCCTTAAGCCATGAAGTTCAAAACAATAATGAGATATGGCACAAAAGGTTAGGCCATATTAGATATAGTGCTCTTCCAACCCTAAAAAGAATCACCTCAGGGATACCTCATCTTAAATCTGAACACTCAGGTATATGCAAAGGTTGTGCCTTAGGAAAAAATATAAAAGGGTCCTTCTCGACAAGTGAACACAAATCTAAAAATGTATTAGAACTTATTCACACAGATCTATGTGGTCCTATGTCAACACACTCCCTGTCAGGTGCCTTATACTATGTCATCTTTGTTGATGACTACTCTAGAAGAACTTGGATATACTTCCTAAAACTAAAAGAATCCAATGAAGTTCTATCTAAGTTCAAAGAATACAAAGCTCTAGTTGAAAATCAAACTGGCAAGAAAATAAAAACCCTAAGGTCTGACAATGGAGGTGAATATACTTTTGATAGTTTTAAAGAATTCTGCAAATCTGTTGGGATTAAGAGGGAGTATACTGTACCATATAATCCTCAACAGAATGGAGTAGCGGAAAGAAATAATAGAACCATTATTGAAGCAGCAAAAGCCATGATGCATGACCAAAACATTCACATCTCCTTCTGGGCTGAAGCTGCAAACACAACAATATACATACAAAATAGGTGTCCTCATGCTATCCTAGAAAATACTACACCAGAAGAAGTATTTACAGGGAACAAACCAAACTTAAGTCATCTAAAAGTGTTTGGTTGTTCTGTTTACATTCATGTTCCAAAAGAATAGAGAACTAAACTAGAACCCTCTGGGAAGAAGGGTATATTCATAGGATATAGTGAGGACACTAAGGGATATCGAATCTATATCCCTGGCCAGAGATTAGTAGAAATTAGCAGAGATGTAAAGTTTGAAGAAAACTTCATATCCACAGATACTGAGGATGATTCCATAATAGATCTAGATAGAGATCTTACAATTGAGAATGAGAGGGAGAATAATACAATAGATTTAGAATCTACATCTTCAAATGTTGAGCCCACACCTTCAAATATTGAACCTACATGTCCAAATGTTGAGAATAATGGAATATCAAATAACACCAAGAGACCTTTATGGGCAAGAAAGATGTTTGAAGAAAATAATGTAGATCCAGATCAAATATTCAGAGAAAACAAAAGAACAAGAACATAAAAATGTTATACTGCCCTTCTAACTGAGCTTATAGAATCCGAACCTGACAGTGTTGAAAAAGCATTGACAAAACAAGCTTGGAGAGAAGCCATGATTGAAGAGTATCAGTCCATTATGAAAAATGATGTTTGGAACATTGTGCCCAGACCCAAAGACAAATCAGTTGTCTCTTCAAAATGGTTATTCAAAATCAAATATGCTTCAGATGGCAGCATTGAAAAACACGAAGCCCGGTTTGTTGCCAAAGGATTCTCACAAAAGGCTGCGATTGACTATGAAGAAACCTTTGCTCCCGTAGCTCGATACACCTCTATAAGAACCATTCTTGCAATCGCAGCATCTAAAGGATGGAAAGTACACCGAATGGAACATAGCAGACCCTAACATCTACTTCAAGGTATTAAATGGTGATATGATAATTCTAGTTTTTTATGTTGATGACTTGCTTATAACAGGAGAAGATCACTTGATTGCAAAATGCAAACACGACCTAGTAGCTGAGTTTGATATGAAGGATATGGGCCTACTACACTACTTTCTAGGTCTAGAAATTTGGCAAAAGGAAGATCACATTTTCTTAAATCAGGAAAAGTATACCATTGACATCCTAACCAGATTTGGAATGATGGATTGTAAACCGTTGGCTACCCCAATGGAAACAAATCTACACAAGCTAAAAAGTGAAGCAAAAGATTTTGAACCTACAGATCCCTCACCATACAGACAAATTGTTGGATCTCTCATGTATCTGGTAAACACACGTCTTGATATCTGTTATGCAACAAATGTACTAAGTCACTTCATGTGTGAACCTAAGCAAATTCACTTAATGGTTGCTAAACACATTGAGATATTTACGAGGGACTATTAGACTTGGTTTTAAATATGAAAAAGTTGAAATCCAACTTCAAGGTTACTCAGATTCAGATTGGGCAAGCAGCTCCTCAAATCGCAAGAGTACCACAGGATGTTGCTTCAATTTAGGATCAGCAATGATATCTTGGTTCAGGAGGAAACAGTCGGCTGTTGCTCAGAGTTCCACTGAAGCAGAATACATGGCTGCCTCTATGGGAGCTCGAGAAGCAGTTTGGTTAAGGAAGCTATTATTTGATCTCTTTGGAAATCCCTTGAAACCTACCATTATTCATTGTGATAATCAAAGCTGCATCAAACTCTCAGTGAATCCAATCTTCCATAATCTATCAAAACATATAGAGATTCCGTACCACTACATAAGAGACATGGTTGATAGGAACATCATCAAACTGGTTTATATTAGCACTGAAGAACAAAATGCTGACATCTTTACCAAACCTCTTGCAAAATTAAAGATAGATTATTTCAGGAGAAAAATTGATATGACTAAACTTTAAAACTTGTTGGAATGTAATTCCTACTTTTGTACTTTATATTCATGAATATATAAATAAAGTTATATTGAAACATTTCATTTGTGTTCAAAGAAGATGACGATCCTCTGTGTAAATAATTGAGGTTATTATTTCAAGGTGACGATCTTGATAATAGTTACCAAGCTTCAAGATTGACACCCGAAAAGGGTTGTCCTGGACTGTGCCGGATATCTTGATGCTAATGTTATTACTGGATTGTGTAATAACTACTGTATCATGGTTGACACCCTAACAGGGTTGTCTTGGATTGTGTCGGATATCATGATACCAAAATAATGAGTATTAATCATGGTTAAAGACTTCTTTATGTTGTCCCGAATGTGTCGGTAATCATGACGTACTATTGCATTGGAAGACACAACTTAAATCCTCTCTCACTAAGAGGGAGTGTTGTGATAATAGCATCGATAGTATTTAAGTATTCTCATGTTAAAGTAAATACTGTCGAATGAGATCAGTCACCACATTATCGTGACCATGATAACAGTTGTGGAATTATTACATACAATGACTTGTATCTATCATGATACGTATGTGTATCGTGACTGTGAAAACAGTCACGATACACATACATACTGTAAGTTACCTTCTATTGTGAATACCAGTCACGATATGTATATGTATCGTGACTGTAGTCACGATACATATACATATTGTGACCTATCACCAAAGATGATAATCACGATAATACTGTGGATTATATGTTGTAGTCACGATACATATACATATCGTGACCTATCACCAAAGATGATAATCACGATAATACCGTGGATTATATGTTAAATGTTAAAATAGTAAAACGGTATCCTTATTAAGTCATTTGGTAAACGATTATCATTGTGAAACGACATGACCCTATGTGACTGTCTAGTCACATACAATCATGTCCTTTCACAATTATAACCGTTCACTCTTGTATTTATACAAGATCATATTGCTGTTTAGAAATCAATCACAGTGGCAATTATCTATTACAGCAGAAGTATGATTATAAAGAGCATTACATTTCTTCTCTATTCTGATCTATATTCCTTAACACCTTCACAGCTAATCTTTCCCTCTCCCTTTGCAATTTTTTCTCTTCCCCGGCTGTAAGTAAGGCATTAACAAATTTTTTAATCTCTTATGTATTTTTTTCACATGGAATTGTATCACGCTTCCTAATGCCTGCAAGGTGGTATTTGAGGCAGTTTATTCCTCTAGAAACTACTCTCACAGTTTATGCAAATCACTTTCCCAGGCTCATTTGGTGCTTCATAGGCATACCTCCATGTCTTATCTCTAGCATTTTTAGGCAGGGTGCCTATAAATCCGAAAGGGCATGGTGTTAGTGGCCACACTTCCTCTGAATTTGCCATGTTGATTTATTGGTTAACTGCTCCCCTACACATAGAAATTCAAAACATAAAATAAATATTTTAGAAAAAAATTAAATAAAGTTAGAAACTATCTAAATTAGTTACAATATTTTTAGAAATCATTCAAAGTTACAAAAAAAAAACTAAACAAATTGGTAAGGTTTGATATTTAAAAAAAAATTTGGATATTCTTCAAAAAAATATTGATAGATTCATCTTTTTCTTAAAAACTTGTCCAAAATAGTGTTGAATCTTGTTCTAATGATTCAAAATCATTTCTAACTACTTAGAAATGATTTTGTATTCATTTAGATTCAATCAAAACAAAATAGAATGTTTTAAAAATAAATAAAAACAATCTCAGCAAACTTATTTGGAAATGTGTTTTTTCTTCAAAACACGGTTGAAATCCGCCTTCAATCCACTCGAATCACCTAAGAATGGCTTGGAAGCCCACTCTTCTCCCCTATCCGCTCAAAACGCAGCAAACAAAATGTCATTTTTTTCATGTTCCGCAAGTTATTAAGGCACGGGCGAGTTTTTAGTTTTTCATAGAAACTCGCTGAAAAATCGACAAGTTTTTACGAAAAACTCGGCTAGTTTTTCTTGCTAGTTTTTGAGCCGAGCTGAAAAACTCGGCTAGTACTCGCCACTCGGCGAGTTTTCAGCAATTATGCCAACTATGGTATATAGTATATACACCCCCCTTGTCCCTCACCGCCGTCCCCCACGCCATCCCGAAATTGAGGCCCCTCCGCCCCCTTACCCGGAAATCTGTCCCCCGGTTCCGACGTCCCCCTGTCCCCTAGGGCGGTGTAACTATGGTAAATAGGTTAATTGAGATAAAAAATTTGCCTTGGAACATTATAATATATAGTATAAGTGATCCTAGATTATTATGTCTATTAACCGAGGATCAAATCCTTCTCTGACACAACATTAGAGGCATGAGTAGGCTTGGCTTGCTGTCCACAAGGAAGAGCTACATTGTCTTGGACTAACATTTTTGTTGGTTGCATGTGATTGGGATTGATTGAGTGCATGTGAATGAACTAGGTTTAGAATGGTAAAATGACTAAATCTGATAGATTGCAACAGATTTAGAATGAATACACAGAATAATAAAGCATATTTGAGACGAAGATACAAAGAGCAACCTAACATTGAATCTAGAGCTGATTGTGCTGGACAAAACTGTTGGGCGCCTATGTTTGAAGGTGACAGGCTCGAGAGATGACCGGAAATGGAACTAGGAAGCTCTGCACACATCTTGAACATCTGGGCCAAACTAGCAAGACGGGTGTTGGGTACCCTAACCTCAGGGTTTTTCGTGATCCAAAGTCTATTGACACTTGTCACTACCTATTTTTCTATTTGCAACTATCCCGTTGTGGGAAAAATGTTGTGTTGTATAGGGGCTTGCATAAGTCAAAACACGTGTCGGTGTTCCCACACCAACAACAACAATGATGAGATAGAGTGTCTCCCTTCGCAAGGACACAGGCTAAATCAATGATAAATGCTGAAATGACAAGATTACCTTAGCTATGAAACCCTCTCAAGGATGCAATGCTCTTTTTTGGAAGTCCTGCAAGTGCTAGTGCAAAACGTAATAATAACAAGACATGAGAAAACATGAATCAATACTTTCTTGAAATTTTCTGCTCTATAGTTTGATAGTTCATCCCTTAATGATTACTCTAGATTGGATTAGATTAGGTTGTAACTTAGACCTTCTTAATGTTAAACTTTACAGGTTTTCTTTATATAGGAATCACAAGGTTATTTCAAGTATAGGTTGACTAATAACAATCAAATGCAAAGTTCAAGACTGGATAACAAACAACTTGATCAACTCCTACCAAGGCATCACCTATTATCTTTATATGGTTGAGGAAACCAAAATCAAACTTACATTGCATGTTAGCCTAGCGCTTGAAGATTCATTGATTCTTATTTTGTTCTTACAGATTTTACCCCAAGGAACTTAAATTAATTTTCACACTTTGTAATCTTGTACAGCAAACAATTCCAAACCAGAAGCAAAAGGTAAAATGGAAACCACTGCAGTCAATCCAGTGAAAGATTCCAAACCAGAAGCAAATGCTAAAGTGGAAAGCGCTACAGTCAAACCAGTGAAAGATATCACCACTGCTCAAAAGGCTCCGACAGAGGTGAAGGAAAGTGCAACATCTAACAAACCCACTCCACCAAAAGAAAAAGTAGCAGCAGCAACAAATGCTCCACCTAAGCCTTTGCCTGAAATGATGGCAGAGGATGTTATCCCTGCAGTAAAGGCTATACTTGAAAAGGAAGAGGATATTTCTGATATTAAGCTTGTATTTGAAGACAAGAAGGTTTGTAAACTAGTCCACCATTTTTCTCCTTGCCCATTCAGATTATAAGTTATAATAGTAAGATATGGTCTGTAATTCTAACCATTAATTTTTGTTAATCTGAGCAGCTGGAAGGAAGCTTTGCAAATGGAGAAATACCTTAAATTTTTGGGTGTTCATTCTGGATGGGACAGTTCAGAGTATGTATTATAAACCTAATTCAATCGTCTTCACTGGGTGACTCAAACCTGTGACCCAACATTCTGTAAGGCCACACCTTTGAGGCTAACCACCTCCTCGTTTTTAAACTTACATCTGATTTTAGGTCTGCCTGTCTTGCCATCACACTCACTGATCCCTCATCAGGATAGTTTGGTAAAAAATTATGAAGGTTGTGGATTCTAATCTTGGGATGCCAAGGAAAGTTGTACTACTAGGATACACAGGAAAAGGCTATAGTAAATAGCTATAGAAATTAGAGGAAGGGAAAACAAGGAAACCGGCCAGGAAAAGATAAAATAAAATTGGGCTAATAAGGGAAATATTTATGATGTACCCAAGTTATTTAAGTCCAATAGGAAAACAATAAGCAGAAACTGAAGTGAAAGGTCAGAATAAAGGAAGAGTAGAGCAATGAGAAGAAGAGAAAGAATGAATGACATCCACGAGACTGAACAGTCTAAGGGATCATTGGATAAGTCTTAAATTACCTTCATACTTGTGTTGATGTCAGATATTTTGCAATGGATCTTGACTAGGAAGCTAGCAGTTTCCTTGATCTTATCTTTGTCAAATAAATGGTGCATGTTGTCAACCTTCAAACTGTTTTCATACTGAGTACGGGTATTTTCATAAGCTGCGCATTCCATGATAATTCTGTCTCCACCACATCCTTATTGCAGAAAATGCAAGTTCTTTTCTCATACTTCCTTGGGTATCTTTCACCTACTTGTCTCACATCTAAGATGACGTGATGCCATCCTCCATTGTGCAATAAACAACCTTGCTTTTCCTAACTGCCCCTAAATATGTTTATTCACCATGTTCACAAATTGGATTAAACTCTTTGATGTAATATGTTGTCAATGTGAAAGAATAACTATAATAAGTTGCTTTTTTATCTTATTTAAAATATATTATTGATATCTATCTTTAGTTTATGATATTGTATAAATCTCGTGTTATCCATGTTTACCCATTATGTAATAGAAATCCATCGCATTCTTGATTATTGTTACTAACTTCAGTAAGTTGTTTCTATATTCTTTTGAGCTTGGAGGAAAATAGCTGTGTTGAATCTGAGTTTATTGGTGCAGGTCTTACGTCATTTTCACTTACATCATATGGCGCACCACCTAGCACTTTTGAGCCCTTGCTTACTAATGACAGGAAGCCTACATCAGCTTCGATAGTTTTTGGGATTCACGAACGACTGTATGCTCAGAGGATTCTGCCTGCAAAACCAATAGAAACCAAGCAGTAAATGTTGATTATGCTTGTAATGAAACTTTGTTCCCCGGCCAAGGTTTCTATGCACAGCTAATGAGAAAAATATATGTTAATATTCATTGTACTGGCTTCTAGTGAGATGTACCTCATTGAGGAGGTGGATTTTTTATTTATTTATTTTGAAAAGCTATTTGGATATCTATCAATCAAGCATTTGACTATCAAATGAGTTAGAATTTTTATCAATGGCAAACTGATAGCTAGTAGGATTCTCACTTAACAAATTTTCCATTCTAGGTTTATTGCCTTTACCCCTTTCTTATTACAGTCTTGATCGTTGATGGTCCAAATATCTCCTTGACCATGCTTATTTCCAAAATACCCTTAAGAGGCATACCCTTCCTTCAAAATATTCACGTCCTTAATTCCTCCTTTACTAATGGCAATCTGCTATTCCTTCAAATCCATTGATGAAGGACATTGATGCTGTTGACCTATTATGTTTGGTGTTAAGCTCCAACCTTTTTATGCTCAAAATTAAGTTCTTTACGATTAGCTCTAACATAACTCTTACTTGGATCCCCTCCATTTGGTACTTATGATGAGATATTGTCATTGATGTCAAAGTTAAAGACATGTGATACAGTCTATTATCATCTGAGATATTGTCATTGAAAGACATAGTATATATGATAGAAATATGCTGAATGATACACTTACTTCATCTATTCATATTAGAAGTGTGAATATTTCATTAGTCTGATATATATATACATATATATACCATGACTCCATTATGTTGAAGTACACCAAAAATTATATATTTGGAGGCATTTGTAATATGAAAAATAAACATCAGATAATGAACAACGAATAGTTGAGGCCAAAATCACATGAAGACAAACTAGAATAAAGACAAACAATGTTTATTTGGAGGCATCTAAAAATAAACATCAGATATTGAACAGCGAATAGTTGAGAAAAATATCAGATGAAGACAAATTAGAATAAAGACAAAATCAGGTAAAGACAAACTGTGATTAAAATATCAGTAAATAGACAAGAATCGATATTGTATACGGTAGTAATAAACAGAAATAAATAAGAGACTAAAACTGCCAAATCATCCAAAGAGACAAAATGAGCCACGTAAAATAGAAAGAGACAAATGATGACTGCCGACAACCATGAAATGGGAATACACGTCAGTTTGTGGAAGGCTCATGAATATATCCATGACACAGAGATAAATAATACGCAGCAATCATTAGTACATGCCAATGTTGGAACGTGTGATATATGTATCGTGTTGTAATAGAACCGACGGCAAACACAAACATTTCGATTAAAAGGAAATAGCGATATATAAAAATAAAAGAACCGCCTAATATTATTTTTCTGCGATTACAATTAAAATGAAATATAATTCATTTCTGAAAAGACATAACCTTTGGATTTGAAAAGTCAAATCCTCTTATGAGTAAGATATAAAAGATAAATGAATCATTTGTAAAAAAAAAAAGTAGAGAGGGAAGAGTGATAAGAAGTCAAAAAGGTTATATATATTCAGATTTCTAATTTGATATATATATTCATATCAGAGGTATGAGATAAGTGTGAAGTGTGAAAAAGAGAAGAAATATATAGTAGAAGATTGGCTGGCTTCAGATTAAAGATTAAATTGCATCCATCATCAAGTTGAATAAGCAACTATATAAAGGTGGAAATCTAGAATTATATTCAAAAGTGAAGTAGGTGCTTTGCTTCAAGATTGGTGCCTTCAGATAGTGGGAGTTGCAACTTCCAGTGAATTGGTGCTCATAGAATTAGAGGTTGGAGCTTCTAGTAGGTTGGTGCTTACAAAACATTGTAAAAGAACAAATTAATATAAAAAATATCTATTTGCCGTGGTTTTCTCCCACATTGGGTTTCCACGTAAACATTGTGTTATTGTGTTGATGTGCTTAACTGTTTATTTTTATATTTGAAGTTACTTATGTAAAAAGGTTTTAAATTGCAAAAGTTGTTATTATACTGATTCACCCCCCCTCTCAATATAATTGTGTGCTTTTCAATTGGTATCAGAGCGGGTTCCTTCTATAAAGCCTAACCGCTTGAAGGTAGATCTAAAGAGCACAAATGGCTGAAAATTTTTAAAACAAGACACCAACTTTTGATGGGACAAATTATGCATTTTGGAGTATAAAGATGGAAGCGTATTTAAATGCTACTGGATTTGATGTTTGGCAATTAGTACTAGATGGTTATACACCACCAGCAACACCACCGACAGATTCAGTCGGAAAGAAGAGAAGTGAAAATAATGCCAAAGCAAAACATGCTATTTTATGCAATCTAGCCGACTCTGAGTTCACAAAAGTTATGCATTGTAAATCTACAAAAGAGATATGGGACAAGTTGAAAAATATTTATGAAGGGGCCGACAACGTAAAGAAAGCCAAACTTCAAACCCATCGAAGCACATTTGAAAGCCTAAAAATGAAGGAAGATGAAGACATAGCTTCATTCCTTTCTCGTGTTGATGAAGTTGTCAATTCAATGAAAGCCCTTGGTGAAGATGTAGAGGAACAATTTGTGGTTGAAAAGATCTTGAGATTCCTACTCATTAAATTTGATTCTAAAGTGTCAGCAATTGAGGAGAGGAAAGATCTGGACAAACTTACAAAAGATGAGTTACATGGAATTCTTACCGCTTATGAAATGAGGGTTGGAGGCAAGGAACCAAAAAAGGAAATATCATTCAAAGTTTCTAAAAAGGGTAAAAGCAAAAAACAAATCTCAAGTGAAAGCTCAAGTAGCGAAACCGATGAAGCTGAAGCTCATTTCTTAAGAAAATTGAAAAAGGGAAGTGGAAAATATAAGGGGAAATTCCCTTTCAAATGCTTTAATTGTGGAAAGGTAGGACACTATGCTTCAAAATGTCTCCAAAATGATGGTGATTCTAGTGAAGATGAAAAACAAGCATACACTAAGAAAAAATGGAAGAATAATAATAAATTTAATAAAAAGAAAAAATATCAAAACAAAAATAAAAAGAGTTTTTATTCCAAAAAGGACAGCTCTTCGGATGAAAGCAGCGAGTAATACCCAAGTGATGAGGAGGATGAAATTCTATTCATGGCTGAAGCAGACATGAGTGATAATCATGAGGAAGAAGGAGACGAATCATGCAATGAGGAAGAGAATGTTGATCTTGAAGAAGAACTTCATTATGCATACAAACAAAATGAAAAATTGAAAAAAAAAGTAGTGAAGTTTAAAGAAGAAGCTATGGAGAATTTAGAAGCATTAAAAAAATCAGGGAAAACAATTGAAGATCTAAAGATCCAATTAGAAGAAACCAAACAAGCTGAAACTGATCTAAAATTAGAAATTGAGAAATTAAAAAAAGAGTTGGAGGAAAGCACCATCAAACTGCACAATATTCTCAAGTTTGGAAAGAGTTTAGAAATCCTAACTGATATCATTGATAGTCAAAAGCCCTCTTCTAGCAAAACAGGGGTTGGTTTTGAAAGAAACTCAAATAGTAACAATACATTCAAAGGTTTCATAAAAGAGGGAAGCAACATAGTCGTAAATGAACTATCAAAAGAGGACAAGCTTAAAGGATACAAGGACTGCAAGAAGAATGAAGAGAATGATGTTCATAAGCCCCGTCATAATTTTCGTGGCTACTGCTACTCTTGCAATTGTTTTGGTCACAAAGCACTATAATGTAGAATACCAAAATAAAATATGAATGAATGGAAAAGGCCATATCATAGACAAAATTTCTCTTACATGTTCAATAAATATTGCTACTCCTACAACAAGTTTGGTCATAAAGCACTAAACTGCAGAAGCAAAGAGAAGAACATTCCAAATTTCAGAACTCAAAATCCTTTTGCTCCATTGGTTGATTTTGATATTCTATGTTCAAAATGTAACAATTTTGGACATGCTGCCCACCAATGTAGAACAATTTTTCCTACGAACCAAGCAAAGAAAGATCTTCCTAAAAAGAAGGTTTGGAAAAAGAAAGAAAAGTCGCTATTTGTTCAAATAGCTTTACATGCTCAAAATAAGAAAGATAGGTGGTATGTTGATAGTGGATGTTCAAGACACATGACAAGAGACAAAAGCAAATTCATTTCCTTTGAACCAGCTAGTGAAGGATCAATAAGATTTGGTGACAACTCAAATCGAAAGATAAAAGGGAAAGGAACTCTTAGTCTAGATCATGAAAAAACCAAAACAACGAATGTGCTATATGTAAAAGGGCTAAAAGAAAACTTACTAAGTGTAAGTCAACTTTGTGATCAAGGGCATAATGTAACATTTCATCCTAAAGGTTGTGAAATTAAGAAGGATGGAAAAGTGATAGCTAATGCTTGTAGAACTGCAAACAACTTGTATATTTTACAAGAGATGAATGATGAAAGATGTTTTTTTGTACAAGAAGATGAAAATTGGCTATGGCACAAAAGATTGGGGCACTTAAACTTTGACAACATTGTCAAAATCAGTCGTAAAGGAGCTGTAAGAGATATACCAAAGTTATCAAAACCTACAAATATCATTTGCAAACAATGCCAACTAGGGAAGCAAACAAGAAGTACATTCAAAGCCAAGGAGTACTCTACATCAAAACCACTTGAACTCATTCATTCAAACCTTTGTGGACCAACCAGGACAAAAAGCTTACAAGGGGAAAAATACTTCATACTATTTATTGATGACTACTCTAGGATGACTTGGGCAGCCTTCTTAAAAGAGAAATCATAAGCCCTTGACAAATTCAAAGCTTTCAAGGAACTAGTTGAAAATGAAATGGATACAAAAATAAAATGTCTTAGAACGGATAGAGGAGGAGAGTTTACTTTCCACGAATTTGATGAGTATTGTGAAAAGAATGGTATAAAAAGACAACTTTCAGCACCTAGAACTCCCCAACAAAATGGAGTTGTAGAAAGAAAAAATAGAACTATTCAAGAAATGGCAAGGGCAATGCTAAATGAATCAAAGATAGCTGATTCCTTTTGGAAGGAAGTAGTACATACAACAGTCTATATTTTGAATCGTGCACAAATAAGAGTAAATCATGATAAGACACCTTACGAGCTATGGAAAAGAAGACCAGCAACAGTCAAGTATTACAGAGTCTTTGGAAGCACATGCTATATAAGAAGGGATGAAGATGACTTGGGTAAATTTGAAGCTAGAGCAGATGAAGGGATCTTTCTTGGATATTCTTCTAAGAGTAAAGCATATAAATGTTACAACAAAAGACTCCACAAGATTGTAGAAAGCGCAAATGTAAGGATTGATGAAGGAAAACAATTTGAAAAAGTAAAAGAAAATGTTGAAATACCAAGTATATGTGAAGAAGAAGAAGATCCAAAAGATGAAGAAGAAAAAGAACTAGAACCAGAATGCTCCAAAACCCCTTTGAAAGCAAAAACTCCCTTGAGGACACCAGCAAAGACTCCATCAAAATTTGTTCAGAGAAATCATCCTGAAGACTTGATAATTGGAGACCCAGATAAGGAAGTCCAAACAAGAAGGAAATTTGTCAACACTACTGAGCATGCACACTTTTGTCTTTTATCTAAAATAGAACCAAAGAACTTCAAAGAAGCAAGTGAAGACAAGCTTTGGGTAAAAGCTATGGAGGAAGAATTGAACCAAATCAAAAAGAATAATACTTGGGAAATTGTTCCAAGACCAAAAGACAAAAATGTCATTGGAACTAAATAGGTGTTTCAGAATAAAATGAATGAAAATGGAGAAGTCACAAGGAACAAAGCTAGACTTGTTTGTAAAGGCTATGCTCAAGTAGAAGGAGTGGATTTTGAAGAGACATTTGCCCCAGTTGCAAGACTAGAAGCAATCTAGATGTTCTTAGCATTTGCAAGTCATAAAGCATTCAAGGTTTACCAAATGGATGTAAAATCAGCTTTCCTAAATGGAAACTTAGAAGAGGAAGTGTATGTTGAATTACCTAAAGGATTTACATATTCAGAAAAGGAAGATCATGTGTGTAGACTAAGAAAAACACTTTATGGGCTAAAACAAGCTCCAAGAGCTTGGTACTCAAGATTGGACAAGTATCTTCTAGATCAAGGTTTCAAAAGAGGAATGGCAGATAGTAATCTATACATTAAATCTGAAAATGACAAACTTTTGGTAGTAGTAGTATATGTGGATGACATAATATTTGGAGTAGGTAGTGAGAAAATGTGTAAAGAATTTTTCATGAATATGCAACAAGAATTTGAGATGTCCATGCTCAAGGAGAATTATCTTTCTTTCTTGGATTGCAAATTGAGCAATCAAGTAAAGGAATATTCATTTCTCAAAGCAAGTATATCAAAGAAATATTGAAAAAGTTTGGGATGGAAGATTGTAATCCAGTAAGCACTCCCATGATTACAGGATGCAAGCTTAGCAAAAAGGATGAATCCCCTGATGTAAATCAAGCTCAATATAGATCTATGATTGGAAGGTTGTTGTACCTAACCGCCACTAGACCTGACATCTTGCAAGCAATTGTAGTTGTAGCTCGATTCCAAGCAATGCCAAAAGAAAATCATGTTATAGCAGTTAAAAGAATAATTAAGTACCTAAAAGGCACTATGGATCTTGGTTTATGGTATCCAAGAGGAAAAGACTTTTCACTCACAACCTATACAGATGCAGATTTGGGAGGCAATATTGATGATAGAAGAAGTACAAGTGGAGGAGCATTCTTCTTTGGTAACAGTCTAGTATCATGGTTAAGCAAGAAACAAGGATCTGTAACTTTATCTATCGCAGAATTCCAGTATGTTGCAACAGTAGCAAGTTGTACACAAGTGCTTTGGATGAAGCAAACTCTAGGAGATATCAAGATTGAATTTGAGAATCCTATTCCCATATTTTGTGACAACACAAGTGCAATCAACATATCAAAGAATCCAGTCATGCACTCCAAAAAAAATCATATTTCAATCAAATACCACTTCCTAAGAGAACAAGTACTTGAGAAGCAAGTCAAGTTGGAATACATTAATACAAAGGAGCAAATAGTAGATATCTTCACAAAACCCCTTCCAAAGGAGACTTTTGAGTACCTAAGGGAGAAATTGGGAGTAGTATCACTCTCATCCACTCAATAAAAGTTTCATGAAGAAGCATGATGTCAGGGGGAGCTAATCTAGCCCTGTAGACCCTTTGCCATTGATGACAAAGGGGGAGAGATTGAAGTAAGGGGGAGCCTTACACTATTAAGATCATATCATTTAGAAGTTGCCATCAATGACAAAGGGGGAGATTGATGAGATATTGTCATTGATGTCAAAGTTAAAGACATGTGATACAGTCTATTATCATCTGAGATATTGTCATTGAAAGACATAGTATATATGATAGAAATATGCTGAATGATACAGTTACTTCATCTATTCATATTAGAAGTGTGAATATTTCATTAGTCTGATATATATATATATATATATATATATATATATATATATATATATATATATATATACATACACACACACACACACACACACACACACACACACACACACACACACACACACACATATATATATATATACCATGACTCCATTACGCTGAAGTACACCAAAAATGATATATTTGGAGGCATCTGTAATATGAAAAATAAACATAAGATAATGAACAATGAATAGTTGAGGCCAAAATCACATGAAGACAAACTAGAATAAAGACAAAAATTAGATAAAGACAAACAGTGTTTATTTGGAGGCATCTAAAAATAAACATCAGATAATGAACAACGAATAGTTGAGAAAAATATTAGATGAAGACAAATTAGAATAAAGACAAAATCAGATAAAGACAAACTGTGATTAAAATATCAGTAAATAGATAAGAATCGATATTGTATACAATAGTAATAAACAGAAATAAATAAGAGACTAAAACTGCCAAATCATCCAAAGAGACAAAATGAGCCACGTAAAATAGAAAGAGACAAATGATGACTGCCGACAACCATGAAATGGGAATACACGTCAGTTTGTGGAAGGCTCATGAATATATCCACGACATAGAGATAAATAATACGCAGCAATCATTAGTACATGCCAATGCTGGAACGTGTGATATATGTATCGTGTTGTAATAGAACCGACGACAAACACAAACATTTCGATTAAAAGGAAATAGCGATATATAAAAATAAAAGAACCGCCTAATATTATTTTTCTGTGATTACAATTAAAATGAAATATAATTCATTTCTGAAAAGACATAACCTTTGGATTTGAAAAGTCACATCCTCTTATGAGTAAGATATAAAAGATAAATGAATCATTTGTAAAAAAAATAAGTAGAGAGGGAAGAGTGATAAGGAGTCAAAAAGGTTATATATATTCAGATTTCTAATCTGATATATATATTCATATCAGAGGTATGAGATAAGTGTGAAGTGTGAAAAAGAGAAGAAATATATAGTAGAAGATTGGCTGGCTTCAGATTAAAGATTAAATTGCATCCATCATCAAGTTGAATAAGCAACTATATAAAGGTGGAAATCTAGAACTATATTCAAAAGTGAAGTAGGTGCTTTGCTTCAAGGTTGGTGCCTTCAGATAGTGGGAGTTGTAGCTTCCAGTGAGTTGGTGCTCATAGAATTAGAGGTTGGAGCCTCTAGTAGGTTGGTGCCTACAAAATATTGTAAAAGAAAAAATTAATATAAAAAACATTTATTTGCCGTGGTTTTCTCCCGCATTGGGTTTCCACGTAAACATTGTGTTATTGTGTTGATGTGCTTAATTGTTTATTTCTATATTTGAAGTTACTTATGTAAAAAGGTTTTAAATTGCAAAAGTTGTTATTATACTGATTCACCCCCCCTCTCAGTGTAATTGTGTGCTCTTCAACTTATTCCAGCACAATGTTGTCAATCGATATCTCAATAGGTTTTTTGCTTTGGTGGTTACTCTTTGTGATATGTGGGCTTCATTCCTAGTGAAGTCCAAGGACAAAATTTTGCATTGGAGTAAGAAATTCTTTTTCATGGCTAGATGAATTTAGGTAGTCAACAAGCTTATGATTGTCAATCATTTACATTTCCTAATATGAACTCTCTTATAAGTGTTGTTACACTCTTGTTAACATTGTAGCCGTCATGAGGGTAATCAATGTTATGTCATAACATCCAAATTGGACACATGCACTATAACTACCAATTTTGACCTCTCCAATACAACCTCCCTATTTAATGCCTTCTTACACAATATCCCAAGCATTTTGAAGGGTAAAAAATGTTCCCCTCCTCACATTGATATTTCATTTTCTCTCCTTGATGTTGAAAACGTATTCATTATTTATCATTTATATAATCAAATAGAATCTACAAGGCTTAGGATTTCAAAACTGAATGACACATAATCCTAATAGCTTTTTTCAGATTCACTTTCTTCCTAGTGCTCTTTCAGAATGTCCATTCTAGCTATGCATCATGCTTTCTAGCCTATCAATCTTATCTTTCAAAATGCACATCTTTCAACCTCTAGAATATAAATTGACCATCACTTAGAATAGATTTCAAAAGTGAATGACACATAATCCTAATAGTCTTTTTTCGATTCGATTCGATTCGAGAGGGTACTAATTACCATCAAGGATATTTTGTTATAAATCTTTTCCTTTGGTAATGTTTGCATTGGGACATGTGCTAGAGCCTATTGCACCTCAAGTATCCTCTCTAATAAAATGAAGTAATTGATGTATTTAATCTCCATGTATTTGAGGGATCCCTTGAAAATATCTTTAAAAAGAGTCTATCACCAATTTATTTACCCAATCTATATTTCTATCTTTCAATGCATGAAAATGAGGTCCAAAATATATGCTTGCAAGCACTCTTTACCATCATCCTAGCTAAATTGCACATGCCAAATCAATGGCCACCTATATAATATTTATGGCACCAAAATCCTCTATGGCTTTTTTCAAAATCTAAAACAATTCCTCATCCTTGAGTAACCAAGAACTCCAAGAAAATAAGAACTAGCTACACATGACTATGATATTAATAATTGGTTCACTCATCGATGAAAATAGAGGTACGCTTTAGCATCCAAGTTTGCCTTATGTCTCCAGTGGCCAAATTTAGCTCAGAATATTCTTTATTATATATGGTGGTGTGTAGTTTTTGTTATATAAGGGGGTAAACAAGGGACCAATAAAAGTTGCATATTTAAATTTTTTTTTGAAATAGGGAGAACAAGCCACATGAAATTAGGAGGGCACATACAAAGAATGAGATTCGAAGTCCATGCCACTTCTCATGATTACATATAAAACACACCTACAATTCTCTTCACCCCCTCACTACAATTAGTCTTCCTCTTTCCTATTGTACAAACATCACTATAACCACTAGAAACTATGAAAGACATAGTTAATTATATGGACTCTATTGGAATTTGCAAATTGTTCTTCCCCCTCCATAAACAATCTATTAATATTTTTCTTTTTATTTGTTTTTATTTCAAGACAAACCTTAAGGCCTTGTCTTGTAATTCCCAAGTGGTTACTATATATCTTGGTGCATCTCCGTTGTTTGTTGCAAATGTTAGAATAACTAAGAGGGGGTGAATCAGTTATCCAGTGTCCCAATACAAAATGTATAATCAAAACAAATCTACTACTTCTGCTACTCGGTAAACATAAAATACTTTCACTGTCTGTGTTATTACCAATTGTCAGTCTAAACTTTATAATAGTTACTGATTAAATCTAACATGTAATATGCAAAGTATGATAACAAACAAATATCAGAATCAACACATAACACAAGAGATTTAACATGGAAACCCTGTGAAGGGAAAAACCACCTGGGACCAGCAACCCAAAATTGTTCACTTTTCTGAAGTGAGGTCGGTGAAGACCCAACTCTGTTAAAGGTTACATACACACTGTGAGGTGTGACCTTGTCAGAGGATTTTAGACCAGAAGTTATCATCCAACCAGCAGTCACTCTGGGGTTGACAAGATAACAATGTTCACTCTATGAATGAAACATCAAAAAGACTTTCATAGTCCACTCGGTTAAGAGATTTGACTGCGTACAATGGTTAAATATGTAACAGTAGATGATCTACCTTGAAAAAACTTTAATTGCAGTTTACAGATCAATGTTCAACTCATGCAAATCTTTCTGATCAATATACCACTTTAGATTCAATACTATATCAACTTACTGTCCATCGGTAATTACTCTCTGTAGCTCGATAATTGTTATGCAGCTCAATTTTTATTAACCAGTATGATCAGAATGCATGAAAAATCCTTCACGCAATAATTCTGCAGTATCTTCTTCTTCCGGCTATTTTTCAACAATGAAACCAATGTCTCCTATATAGACGAGTAAATCATTTTCTTTTCCTCCATCAGATTTTGCCGCTTTAAGCTTCTTCGGCTGATGTGTCAGTAACACATTTTTATCTACTCCATTAGATCCTTTTGATTTATGTTAGCCTTCAATCTTAATAACAAACCTTATTTGTTACCTCGATTTCATACACTTTATAGCTCATCACTTTATCGGCTAAACTGATCATTTAATTTATTTATGTTTTGCTCGGTTAACAAAGAAATGTGTCGGTGAACACAAGCTCGGTATACACTACATTCTGTCGGTGTATACTAGAATGCTTTATTTACCGACAACACTGCTTTGTGTCTTTCAGCTCTATTCTTCATCATAGATGAATGCAACATAATAAAGTCAATTTCAACAAGTCATAGACTCATCAACAAGTTACTCAATGTATTCCTTATACTCATCTGACATATACATCTTCCTCATGTAGATATTTCTGTTCTTCATCTCTTTCACCTTTTTTCAGATGTGTCGGTATAGTAACTTACAAGATAAGTACTGTCAAGCTAGTTGACATCAATGACAACATAATACTAATTTAATCATCTTGCATATCTAATCAGCAACTCCTTTAGTAATCTTGAATTACAGATTCTCCATTCAGGTTCTAAATCAGTTGTAGTTCATCAGCAAATATGACAACCAAACTATATTTCCTCTTGAATTTTTCTTTTTGTCTTTGTTTAAAGCTATCACAAGTTGCTAAAGAGGTTTAGAATATTTGAATGCATCCTTTGCATAATTTTTAGGAGGTTGGAAGAGCATTCAAATAGGTTACTGGGTTCTCCATCTCCTCTCACACCACTCTCACACATTGAATGCCAAAATTTTAACATTTTATTTGTTTCATGCTACGTATTTCTTGTTCACTCTTATTGCTAATACAAATGTTAAATGGAGTGAAATTGCAAGTGCAAGCTAAAAACTGCAAATATTTTTCAATATTTTTTAACAATCAAATTTAGAAAAATAATTAGAAAATCACATATGAAGACAATAACAACACTTAATGGATCATATGATTGCTTGTGCTTTTAATTATCCCTCTAATTCTTCCTTTGAGGAGTTCTCACATGTTGATGATGAAGATGAAACTCCTGCTAAAAATCTGTGTGATGCCTTTGTTGTAGATCAAGGTCAAGCTTCTTTTGAAAATCTGGGTCATGCTTTTGTTGCAACTATGGGTGATGCCCCTGTCGCTACAGGTGCATCCCCTCTGGCCATTTGGATCATTCCTCACCTCCTTCTCCTCCTGCTCAACTTCAAGCTTCTGCTTCCATTGTACAACTTTCTCAGCACTTTGGACGCTTTGCTGACAGCTGCCTTAGCGGATTTTATTTCGTTGGGGATCCTAAGGATAACATCACCTGGATAGTTGTTTGATGGTGTAGGAATAAGTATTCTTCAATTTCTCACTCCTCTTCACTTGGAGTGTAAGAGTGGCCTTCCCATTGGAGGGCTTCTAGTCTTTATACTAAGTGTTCTATCTTTTTTGTCTTTATCAACATCTGTTGTGCTATTTATGCACCGTTGATGGCCTATAAGTTCTTCTCTTTGACGCCTCTGGGCCGTGGTTGTGTAAGGGTCAACCCCTTGTTAGGATACTTTAATTTAAAAAACTACTTACTAGATACCTTTATTGTTCTTCTCTTCAATGTTGTGTTAACAATGACAATAAAAAAAGTTATCTTTCTTTTCTTTCTCCAACTTTTTGTGGTAGTAAAGAATATGATAATATCATTTAATTGAATAAAGAAGACATTGATAAGGCATTTAAGATTAATAAAATTGTGTGGGCCTGCCAAGAAAGAAATTTTTATGATTTTTTAATCTAACTTAATCATTTTAAATTTCTTTCCAAGCCTTTCTAAGCAGAGATAGTCAATTGTTAGGATAAATAAGGGATGCTATATTGATGTTCTTAACTATTTGAACTTTTTGTGGTGGTAAAGAATATGATAATATCATTCAATTGAATAAGGAAGGATTTATAAGGCATTTACAATTAATAACATTGTGTGGGCCAACCAAGAAACAAAATTTTATGATTTTTTAATCTTACTTAATCATTTTAAATTTCTTTCCAAGTCTTTCTTAGTGGAGATAGCCAATTGTTAGGATAAATAAGGGATTTTATATTTGATGTTATTAAGTATTTGAAATACCTTAAAGCTGAGTTTTAAAGCTATATCTACATCCCTCGAATGTCCTGAGTACCAGTGCATGCCCAAAAGTGCAAGGAGGATGCATCACTTTGTATCCTTGAAACTTTCTAATAAAAAATGCTTGTTGAAGGTGAAAATGAGGTTCATTTGTTAAGATTAGTTATGTAGATCTTTGAAACCTTAAATGTGATATTTTTTCCATGGTCACAATATTTTATGAATGTCAACATCTCATGCATTTTAATGGTCCTCCAATGTGGTAGATGATTATGAATTCTTGTTTAATTTTTGCCAACTAGATTGTGTTGAATTCCTTTCTCATCCTATTTTTAGTAGATATAGCTTGATTCGTTTTTGTTTTTTGATTCACACAGTACCCAATAAGAACATAAATTGAGGTGGTTGAACAAGAGGTGTGGTCGTGCACAAATTTTAGTGGACATGCATTTTTTGATATGGAAATATAATGTATAAAAGGTTTTTGTTGTTGTCTAAAGTATGCAAAATAAATTCATGTCACATTCAAAGGTATGTTATGATCAAACTGTCTTCAAAAGTAGATATTTTCTATAGAGGGGTAAATAATCTTATTTAGATGTTGGCACATGAAAGTAAAGGTGATTTAAAAAATAAATTCAATCATACTTTTTCCATGCTTGTAGTTTGTTAGATTTTTGTCTCAACCATTTTGATTAGTTTTCCATATAAATAGAAATGTGATATTAATAAAAACATAGTACTTAAAGTAGAATGACCGTAGCAATGCAAAAACATAAAGAGTTAAAATATCTTTTTTGTTGACATTCATCATTTAACATATAAAATGACATGTCAATAAAATCATGACCATAAAGGTAACAACCATACTACCTAGAGAAGTAATTTAGTAAATATACCAATACATATTCAAATTTGATCTCATTTGCATTCATAATTAGATTTTACCTCATTTGCATTCCACATAACATTCACTTGTAGATAAATGATTACAATACAGTTTTAACCTTTAAAGTTGCTGATGAAATGTGCTTTTCTAGTGCAATTTTGGCATGCCGAGTAAATTTGCGTTAGTTTATTAAAGACTTAAATATACTTAGAAGTCACGTATATTTATCTTTTTTTAAAATAATGCATATAAGTTTTGGTTGCCTATCTTATTAAAATAAATATGTATTTACATTTAATATTGGAAAGTACATTTTGATGAAATTATCTTCCCAGTTAAACATTTAATTATAAAGATGAATAATCTCAATTTGGGATGTCACTATGTAATTCAAGGTGATAAGCCATTTCAACAATGATGTTTTTCTAGAAAGTTGCAGGCTTCGAAGGTTGCTGGAGTTTCTAGGGTTTTGCCTATTGCTGGATCATCGTTGTTTGTTGGGTTGTCACCGGTTGCTTTGGCTAGGGTTTTGTCTTCTGCTGGAGGTTTGTCGTCGGTGGGCAAATTGCAGGTCTCATTGGATGATGGAGATTGTCTTCCTATCTCTCCGGTTGTTTCATTTTTTGGTTTGGCAGGGGAGGCAACGCTTTTGTCTCCACATGGTGGTAAGGAGGTCATGGCTCCTGTTCAGTCAACTAGTTTTGTGGCAGCCTATATTGGTAGCCAGGATTGCTCTGGCTTGACTGATGGTACTTTGCTTTGGCAGGTTGAGGTGGCGAGAGTTGAAGAGGGTTGGATCACTATCAAAGGAAAAAAAACTTAAGAAGGCCTCCTCTTTGTTTGAAATGACTCTTCGTTCCCATCAGAAGGGTGTTCCAGGAAAATCCTAGTGTTGGATTTCTTTTTAGATAAGGGTTGCATGTTGATTGTTTCATGCTTTGAATCATCCACGTTGTGGGTGCCTGTTGTAAAACCCTCTCTTTGGTCTTGACACATTTCATTTAGTGGGCTTTTGTTGAATATCTTTAGTGACCTTAATGTATAGGGTTTCGGGGCCCCTTCAAAACCTATTTTTACCTTTATAAAAAAATAATGATGTTTTTAATTGCATGTATTTTTCCAAAATTTTGAAGAATTTTGGTTCCTTTTATACAATAAAAATAATTATTATATACAACTAAATACCACAACATTGACATATATTTTTCGCAACCACTTGTGATTTTATAATATTTAGTAGGTTTTGTGTTTGTACTAATGGTATATATGAACAAGTTGTGCTTATAGTCCTTTAAATGTATACTCTTTTGACAAGAAAAAAAGATTGGTGATCTAAGTTATTTCTATGTTAGTGTTATGTTTGGCCCTTTATGAAACAATGAAGAGAATAAAAACATATGTGGTATCATAGTTGGAAAAATGGGACTCAACAAAAATTGGACAAGCCCAAAAGTTTAGATTCTACAAGAACTCGACCATCGATTAAATTTCATTAGAAATGATTTTTTTTCAAAAGTCAATGACAAGATGTATTCAACAAGTCCATAAATAAGTGAAAAAGTGTTTTCCATTTAATTTGAATTCAAATTAAGTACAAAATCACATTCTAATATTATAGTTAGCTAGGAACTATAATGGATTTATGATCATTGCCTTTGAACATCATCATGATTCAACATAATTCATTAATTGAATATTATAACATTTTACATCTTCCTCTTCCCTATTCTATTTTTTTTCTTTTTTTCCTTTTTGAGAGTGCTTGGTAAAAAATTTAATGTGACTAGTGACACTTGCATGACATGCTCTTCAGGTCCATGCGAAACAACTTTGACCTAGAGATATGAATTAGTGAGGCCACAAATGGGAGAACTCGTCCCCATGTAACAAAGTTTAAGCCCAAACCCATGAGCACATTGGATCAGCAAAGACACAAGCCCCCAATCACAATGGCTCAACATAGGCTTGAACCTAGGTGGGGACAATAACACTACCACTTAACCACCACACTAAGTGGTAAATCATCCTCCATATTCCAATTAAAAATTTGGGAAAGGTTTTAGGGTAAAAGCACAATCAACTGTCACACTTTTATAAAAGAAAATACTAACAACACCAAAACTGTTTAACTTCAACAACAGAAAAGTGATATTTTTGTTGGGAATTTTAAGATGATGTAAACTGATGAAATGTGTAAAATAAGATGAAGTGTATGCCTATAATTTTTTTAAAAAATTCTGAACAAGAATGGATATGTTTTTTTTAAAAAAAATTAAATTCTTTTTTTTGGTTGCTGAAAAATATTGCAAATCAAGGGGTCTGCCTTTCGCCCAAAAATTATATGTAAAAAATCTTTTTTTTTCCTCTGATTTGAAAACATGTTTTAGATGACATGTATAGCTAATGCAACAAAAAAGAAAGATTGGTTTTTGATGTATATTTTGTCCGTTATAACTATTCAAAGTTGAACTTACCTGAAATCAACAATTTTCATCTCCCACCTTCTTTCCCCTATCAAAACTATACCAAAAAAAAATAAAATTATATATTCTTGAAAATGACTCTCTCCTCTAGTGTTCCACATAATTTTAAAATTTTTCTGATATGATTTACTATTTTTTTTTAATTTTCTGAGTCAATGTTTTCTCGAAACTTAATATACCTACTTGTAGTATTTAGTAAATTTAATATACTGTTTCTAATCGAAATGCTATAAAAATTATGTGTAGATTCCTAATTCTAAGATTTACAAAAGGGTATTTTTAGTTTTTTTTCAAATGTGAATTTTGATAGAGAAATATGTTGTAGAAGATGAAATCTCTACAATTCTGTAGATTTTGGGAGCTTGGCTGCCACATGGCATGCCACATCAGACGACTCAGCTGAGTACTTGTACGGGCTGACCCTCACGTGAGCAGTCGCATGTATGACCAGTCACTCGATCCTCATATAAATGAGGAGAAATTTTTTATTTTAAAATCAAAATAAAATCATTATAAATCAATTTTTGAAGTTATTTTTTGCAGTTAGCAGCTTTTTTTTTCTTTTTCTTTTTTTTTGAAGGAGTAGGAAAGCATTTTTTTTCTGAGTGCGAAAATGATCTTTTTATTGAGTAGTAAAGTGACATTTTCTTTCATTTAATTGTTCACCTCTCCATTTGAATACTTAGTGCAATGGGAAATAAAAGGAATAGTTCAAGGAAATATGAACGAAAAAGGGATGACAAAATGAAAGGTCATATGAAACGAATCAAGAACAACCAGTTGATGTTGAAGAAGAACTTGTTGATGTTGAAGAAGATGCAACTCAAGTAGGGGAGGAAATTGGTAGTAGTCAAGGTACACATATTTATTCTCCAATGCAAAATTTGATCAAGATGAATAAGGATTCACTTTTTAGTAAAATTACATCTAAACACATGGTACCTGAAAGCACTACTAAATTTTATATCAAAAACATGTGAAAGGAATATTTTGAGGATAAATATGTGGTGGAAAGAGCACGATTGTTTGCCAGATTATTCAAGAAAAGAGAAATGACTCTGGTTTTGGAGTTGTTGGGTGTTGATAATAGGAAAAGTACATAATGTCAATATAAGAAACAATAATTGAAAATTGACAAGATGCATTGAACCTTGTTAAAAACACAAATCGATGACTTGATTCAATTACTACTTATAGAGCGTTGATTCCTATGATTTCCAGTAGGAGGTTGACACATAGAATACAAGTTCAATCAATTTATGAATTACTGAATGTATCTAGAAGAATTGTTCAAAGATATTTTAGGAGGAGAAATACATTAGATTTGAACATTGAAAAGAATTGGGTAAATATTTGTAGACTTCCTCAAAATTCCTAAAGATGTAAGAAGACAGGTTGTTGAATATTGGACCAACTACTCCCATGTTTCTTCCAATAGAAGGGACACTATATAGATGAAAGATGAAGATACCGGTATGAAAATTTCACATCCAAAATATTTTATAGATACAACACAAAGTGAACTATTTGAAGCATTCAAGCAAGAATTTTTAGATGTGAAAAGAGGTCAGAGAATGTTTGAGATGTTGTGCCCTTTCTTTGTATGCATAAATAAGGTTTGTGAAACTTGTTTTTGTCAAAATCATGTTGAGTTTCATCTATATTTTCAATCATATAAAAAAGTTACGGTAGTACTTAATCAAGATACGGTCGTCCCTAGAAGTACGACACAATTTGTGAAGTCCATTCTATGTGATAAATCAGAAGATTTAGATGACTTTAATGTCTAGTGTATAAAAAGTGAATGCATTGATTGTGGAAATTTGCAAAAATTTCCATTGCAAATTGAGAATTTTGATGTTTCAACATTAGTTATGTGGAAGAGATTTGAATACGAGACATACTGAATCGAGAAAAAAGAGGAATCCAAAAAAGTTTCATTGAAGGAGAGTGAATTTCCCTACCTTGAGTTTGTGAACAAATTTCATACAAGGATCTATCCACTTATCCGACATTGTCATAGCACGATGAAAAGATAAACAATTTCGTGATTCCAAAAATTGTTTTCCACCTAGTTGTATTCTTTCAATTGTCTATTTCTCTAAGAACTACACATTCTCCCATCAATCATAGCTTCAAGGTCAATATTATCATTCTGAACAAGTTTCAATATCTATGCAAGTGACCTATTGACAAGCACAATTTGATTTGGATGAGGTATAAAGTAATGATCCAAATGAACACATCATCATCAAGGAGGTTCATTTCTATATCAACGATGAAAGGCTACATGATAGGAGCTATGTGGCTCATTATTTTGCAATGTTTTTTGAAGATCTTGCGAATTGTAGGATAAATGCTTCACAACACTGGATTGGGTCTGATGGTTGTGTAGGTAAGTTCATTAGATTCAATTCCAATATATTTATAAATTCAATTTATAAAATTTTATTAAATTATTAAATAAATATCTACAAATTTATCCCAGGACAGTTTAAGTCTGCAAAAGCCATTAATTGGTTAGCCATACAATATGCTAGACACACTGTTAAGTTTCTTTGGAAATTATTTGAAAGTGGACATGGAAAATGAGAGAACGATGGAGAAAGAGAATGTGTGAAGCATGCACTCCAACGACATGAACTTGAAGGTACAAATGGTGTTCAATGTTTGATGTGTAAACTTCCATTCTTCTATTTCCATTTTCTTTAAACTGATACTTCTTTTATGTAGGTAACATGATAGAGAATTATAATAGAATTATTGAATGACGTCAAACTCATTTTGCTAGCCAGGACACAAAATACAACAAACGTTATTTTTGGGAAGTGAAAGGTAAATTATTTTTAACTCAAATTCTTTTATAATTTCATGAAATGCATTTCCCTTTTATCATAATTGTTGATCTAACAATTTCATATTTTAACAAATATTGATCAATCTAATCCTTACAGTTGTCAATCAATTGTTGGTATTAGAAGTTTACATCAAGTGATGACTACATGACACCACACACCTCCATTTATTCAAGTAAGAGATAAATCATGCTTTTGTGATGACTATGTTGAGAACAATGCAATGAGTCAATGTGATAATATTGCAAATGGATATATTTCACAATGGGATATGAAAGAGTTAATCATAACACCTCTTTATGAAGACGATGTTAATGACACAAAAATTCATGATCCTATATATTCAACTGATTATGAACGTGTTTCTGATTTAGTTGTTACAGGTGCATGCACATACATGTTCCTTTATTTAATTTTACTTTATCACTTGAGTGATGTTCAAATTTTAGAGATCTTACTTTTTTTTTAAATTTATGTGATTAATTTGTATAGGTGATATTTTTTCTGTGTTTACAAATCCTGAGAATAAAGAACATGTAGACTATTATCTACTAAGATGTACAAAAGCTAAATACAAGTTTCCAGAAGTAACTGTAGATGATGATGGACAATCATATCCAACTAGTTTAGTTGTTATTGAAGGCACCTATTATCAGCAAATGAAGATCGACAAATATGGACTTCAATTTATTGAATACATGCCTGGCCAAAGAGTTCTACATTACAGTCGCTCGGTTATAGAGACAAAGATGCAATTCAAGATATTGCCAAAAAAAGGACTTGGCTACCAAAAGTGGAGGTTTCCTATTTAAGAACACAAGTTTTTTTTTTAGATAATAAAAGATAGAGAGGATCCAGACTATATGTATCAAGAAGTTTAGGATAAAAAAAAATTTATAGCTCATAATTTCATATTTGAACTATAGTTTGAACTTATATATAATTTGAACTAGGACTGGATATATATTTTTGGACCATATTTATGATTTTATGTTTTGATGTTTTAATGGTTTTATTATATAACTATATATATACATGATTAGTTCAATGGTTTTTTTATATATCTATATATATGCATGATTGGTTCAATAGATTTGATGGCTCAATGGTTTTGTTATATAGCTATATATGTGTGACTAGTTCAATGGGTTTGATGGTTCAATAGTTTTGTTATATAGTTATATAGGCATGATTGGTTTAATGGTTGAATGTTATATAGTTATATATCCTTTACATCCCCTTAAGTCATCACAAATTAAGATCCCCTTAAGACATATCCTTTACATCCCCTTAAGTCACCATAACTTTAGATCCCCTTATGACATATCCTTTAGATCCCCTTAATTCATCTCCTTTACATCCCCTTAAGTCATCTCCTTTACATCCCCATAAGTCATCATAAATTTAGATCTCCTTAAGACATCTCCTTTACATCCCCTTAATTCATATCCTTTACATCCCCTCAAGACATATCCTTTACATCCCCTTAATTCATCTCCTTTACATACCCTTAAGACACATCCTTTACATCCCTTTAAGTCATCGTAACTTTAGATCCCATTAAGACATCTCATTTACATCCCCTTAAGTCATCTCCTTTACATATGTGAGGCCTCACCCCGTACCATCATTTCATAGCAGTCTATTTTCACCTTATGACTATCTTGATGTTACATTATTTTGTCATGTTGGACTATTTGGATAGGGACTTTATATTTTTGATACTATGTGATGAACTGTGATTATGTGGATGATGATTTAGGACTTATTTTCATGCTTTGATTGTTAGGTCTTGATTTGTGGTATTTGATGAATCATTTAGTTTAAAATATTATGCTTTAATTGTATGTTTATGCAAGAAAAGCCTATGTGAGATGACCATGGTTAATGAGTTAGGTTAATTGATATAACATTGTGTTCTTGGATTAACTTGCTTTAATGTAGGAAATGTATTATTGAAAATTATGTAATTATCTTGTGATAAAGTGTGGATGCAATTGGAATTCTATGATGTATTTGAGTGTGATTATTTATGAGGTATTTAATATGTATATGTCA